>CAJQZJ010034249.1:3760723-3798511 GCA_907164525.1 Lophiomys imhausi
TTCTTCTTCTTCTTCTTCTTCTTCTTCTTCTTCTTCTTCTTCTTCTTCTTCTTCTTCTTCTTCTTCTTCCTCCTCCTCCTCCTCCTCCTCCTCCTCCTCCTCCTCCTCCTCCTCCTCCTTCTTCATTGCTTCTTCTGATGAAAGAATCTCAGCAGGCAGAAAATCTCATGAGAGATTTATTGGAGCATCTGGATGAAGAAAGACAAATCCAAGGTGTAGTGGCTGGCCCCTGCTCCTGGGAGAGGAGAGGGCAGCAGTGAATTTAACAAAGTGCGGGCTTATGTAGGGATTCTGGGAGGCAGACCTTTCTAGGGTCGGGATTTCCAGAGAGAGGATTGGTGGAATTTCAAATACTGAGCTTGGAGAGCTCAGGGATTCATGGTTCTTTTGTTCACACTTCTCAATTTAAATTAGCATAATCTGGAATGAGTCCTATTGAGGACAGTTACAGAGGCTGGAAATGTTATGACAGAGAGGTGGGGGGAGAGGGCTGGGCTGCTGGAGCTCCTCAGGAAGGGGTCTGACTACTTCCCCACTTTGAGATTTTACAAAGTTTATAATGTTGCCAAGATTACACAGGGAGTCTTTCCCTGCAACATGAATAGCTCACAGAGAGTGGAGAGGAGGCACTGCTTTTAGAGACAATTTCCTTGATGGCTGTAGGCTAAGGCAGGAAAGATGTCACCATGGACAGCTCCCTAGTCTACCTACAGCAGGCTGAGGCAGGACAGCTCCAGGGTCAGCTGCTGGGAAAGGGGGCGCTGACAGCTCTGGCTGCAAGCTTTTGCAGTGGGCTGCTCAGAGACTGCACTGACACTTCTTGGGTGTGGCAGGCCCCTCAGATGGATCGCTGTTTTGGGCACTTTGATAGCTGCCGCAGTGATGCATTGGAGGCTGCATTGAGACTACAAAGCCTTTTGTATCCAAAAGACAATGCAAGTCTTGATTTTCTACATATCATTTACAGAGGTTTAACTGTATATCATAAAAATGCTTCCAGTTTTATCCAAATCCACTGTGCAATTACCCATGTAATTTTCCCAGTTAAAAAAAATCATTATACATTTTTATTGTTAACTTCATTCACACTTTAGTGGTTAGAAGGTGGATATGTTTCAATGCAGGTCTCAGACTTTTTATTACAATAATTAAAGGGACTATGTCCATATTATTTTAGGGGGTATAGTAAAGCAGCAGGAAATTATTAGCCAGTAACACCTGGACAAAAAGTAAATTACCTGACTTTCATTGTAGCCTATTTTTCTGTGATCACAGTGACATTTTTTCAGGCATATTTCCATTAAATTAAAAGCAAAGCAGTGAAGTGCCACTTGTAAGGGTGATGGGGATTGGGTAGCTCCTTTGCCATTGTGGGAGTAGCTGCCAGAAGTGATATAGGGAAGTGTGAAGGCATCAAAATGCTGTAGGGTCCACAAGGATCACTGCAACAAGTATGTGCAGACCAATACAGACATGGGGACCTGCATGTAATGAAAATCTTAGGTGTGTGTCTTTTCACTGGAGTTGTCACCTTTGCCATTATGCTACTGCCAACTTTCTAATCTTCCACACAGCACCATTTGCTTTTCTCCATAAAGCTTATGTATTTGAAGAAAGGTTTGAGAAGACATAGTGTGTGGGAATTCAGCACATTCTCAGTATGTGGACCATGTCCTTTCTATTCCCTTTCTTTTGGGTTTTCAGATGGCCATTGATCTTCCACTATTAAGTCAATACAAGTCAATGCAGAGAGTTTCCCTTGAACCAGCTAGATGCCCCCCCTCCACAAAGTCCCAGAGGTAATCAGGTATCTGCAATAGCATAAAAATATCATTTTCTTCAACTTTATTCCATTACCAAGAGATGGAACAAAATTAACTTCTAGTTATATAAGCTCCCAAATTCCAATTCTTCTGAAGTAACCCTCTAATATCAACTTCAGGTAAGTATCCAGTCATAATCATGGTAATACATGACATTTTTACTATACATAACCTAGCACTATTTTGGCAACACAAATATGGGCAAAGAATATAAGTTAGAATATGGACATCCTATAAAGATAGAAATTATGATTTCAATTTCTTTTTGCCATTCTAAGATTAATTTATTATAAACATTTATTCATATTTTTGACAATGTACAGAGAAACAACTCCAAAAATGGAAAACATTACGTATTTTACTCAGTGTATTCAGTGACTTTGAGGAAAACAAGTAGTGAAATTCAGTTGAACAACATGATGTTTTGGTAATTTAAAGAATATCCCTATTCTTAATAGTATTAAAACCTTAGAGCATAAAATAAAATGAGGTTACATTTGAACCTTAAAACTCTTATCATCAAACTGCCTTATAGTGTATGAAGACTTTTTTAAGATTTGTGTGAACAAGGATATATATATATATATCCTTGCCTCTCTCCATACTCAACTACATAGTGCTTCAACCACTAGAAATTCTGATGCCATGTGATTGGTCTTGGTGTATCCAATGTTCTTTAACTCCCATTCATTACATCTGATGTTGCTTGACGTGTCTAGATAATTGAATGATATTTTGATAGTGTTATATATGAGGAGTCTCACTACTGAATGTTTTTGCTTCCGTGGCAAGTAAAATGCAGGAAATATCTAGCACAGTGAAAGGAATTCCAATTCTGCCTTCTCCCAGTGCTGCAGTCATGTATGTATACAGTCAGTGCCTGACAGGATCAGCAGCTCTTGTGCAGCCATTGCTTGGTAAACGATTTCCAAGGGAAGGAACTCAAGGCCCATGTCAGAGAGCCTGCAGGGTTATGAGGGCAATGTGCATGACACTGTTTCCCCCGTGTGGTGAAGCCAACAAAACAAGCGGCTGGAGAGAGGGCTCAGTGGTTAAAAGCATTTGCTACTCTTCTAGAGGATCCTGGCAACCATTTGGGGCAAATAACAACCACTTCTATCTCCAGTTCCAGGAAATCCAACACCCTCTTCTGGCTACTATAACTACCTGCACATATGTGGCAGGCACATGAACACATATATAAAATGATCCAAATTAAAAAAAAACAATGAGAATACATATATGCATGTGTGTGTATATGTGTGTGTGTGTTCTCTCTCTCTCTCTCTCTCTCTCTCTCTCTCTCTCTCTGAGACAGAGTGAGAGAGAGAACCATTCCATTATTGCAGGAGTCACAGGAGCTTTGGAGATCTCAGCTTTATTTCAAGCTAACACACACATATTACTAAATCTCATCAAAACCTTCCCTAAACTACAACCTAATATTCATTTGGAAAGTGCAACAGTATAATTATGCTGCAAGACTCTAGAAAAGCCACATGTCAATCTTCAAGTTTATTTTCACCACTTTAAATGATGCAAAAACTTTTGATAGCTAAATAGTACAAAATTTTACTTTCAAAGAAATATAAATTTAAAAATCCATGTAAGAGAACATATTTTTTTAGAATAAAGAAGTATAAATAAGCATTAGGAAGGAATAATAAAAGACATAACTAAGAGACATTAATAAATTTTTAAGATAAAGTAATGTCAAACTTGATGTTGTTTAAAAATATGTTGTTTTATCAAATAAAATAATATTTCACAGAAAGTTCAGAGGAAAATTAACATTTCAAAAATCACTTCTTCAACACAAAAGAGTTAACATTTGCTGTGTTAGAGTGCTTGTGGATGGGACTAGTTTGAGAGTTCAGCCTGTCAGATGTGACTTTCACAGTCTGTTGGCAGTTTGTAGGCAGGCCATCACACCTGTGACTCTGTGGTTGATTAATGAGTCTTTCAGCTCATTGCCACCATCTGAAAAAGGGCTGTGGCCTTTCTGAGCTCCACTGGTTTATTCCCCTTAAACTGCAGTGCTGCCGGGGTATCTTCCATAAGAAAATCACACCTGGTTAAAGCTAATGAAAACCTCAATATGTCATTTTCCAGACAAGTCAAAAAGCATGTAAAACTAGACAAAAGATGTATTCAAGTAACATGAATGTGGTTTTTTTATAACTTGCCAATCTAAAGAATAACATAAAAAAGTTCTCCTTAATGACATATTTCATAGTATCAACTTTTAGAGTAATAATTCCACATTCTCTGCACTATAGGGGGACTTCTTTAATGTCATCTCTTTTGCTATACACACTATTTTAAAAAGAAGTAGGAGTGCTCTTATCCACCAGGAGATAGTCACTTAGCTTCAAATTTCTATAAATGATTAGCACAACTGGAGAATCTGAGTCTTGTTTAAAGCCACTCACCCTCCCTGGTCCACATGAAGTGCAGGTGACATTCTTAGAACTTGCACTAGAGCAAAAGGCAGTTTCCTTCCCCCAAGTCTTGCTTTAGAACCTTAAAAGAATTTATATGTATGCAATTTTCTCCCTGTTCTCTTAAAACAGAGTGTGAACGTGAAAATGTGAGAGGAATAGCTCTACCTGAAGACCCAGCCATACCACTTCTGGGTCACTGAATCACAAGGATGTTTCCTCATCTATGTTCATAGCAGACTTATTTGTAATAACTAGAAACTAGAAACAACCCAGATGTCCCTCAATCAAGGAATGGATAAAAAAAAAAAAACAACAACAACTGTGGTACATCTATACAATGGAATACTACTCAGCTATCAGAAACAATGAAATCCTGCAATTTGCAGCCAAATGGATGGAACTAGAGAAGCTCATCCTGAGTGAGCTAACCCAGAATCAGAAGGATGCACATGGCATCTATTCACTTATAATCGGATTTTAGCCATATAGTACTAAAACCAATGCACCAAAGGAAACATGAACATAGACTTTGTTACCCTAATGGTGCTGTCTTGTAGGCCCCAGTGTATGAGGAGGCTCTTGGCCCTCATATGACTGCTAAACTGGGGTGGGGGACTAATATGTAGGGACACTCCACTCCAGAGGAGTAGGTTGGAAGGGATGGGGGTAGAGGGTAGGAGGCGGGACTGGGAGGGGTGGAAAGAAGGTACTGTGATGGAGATGTAACCTGAAGTAATAAATAAACATAAGAAAGAATTACAGACTGATAATATGAATAATTCATAAATTTTGGTTTGTAATTCTGTTACTTGGAAAGCTTTGAGTGTAGTTTTGACTGCTAAAAACATCAATTTATTCAGGAACTTAAATGGACAACATCAATAAGGGTTATGTAAGGACTTGGAATGTGTTCACACTTTTCAAATTATTTTAAGATATTTTGGCTAAGTACTCTTGGTCTATAATGTTTATCTTGATGACCTCAAATAATAAAACATTAACTCATACCATCAAAAGTGATACCTCAAATAAACTGGAAAATAAAGCCACGAGTTTTTGAATTTAGATCTATTACTGTGGTTTATGGTTTAAGGCTCAAGTTACCTCGGGTTTTGAGCCACTCTTCAACTATCTACCAGCTCTGGTTTCAGAAAATCCCTCAAGAAAAATGTCTTTTAACCAGAAAATGAGAAAATTTAAGATTTATTTCCACTTAAAAAAACACATTTTAAAACAACTTGCAAAAGCACAGAATGCTGTTAAAGATAATTAATGGTATTTCTTGATTCCATCCAGTGATGATGCAAACTAAACCACACAAACAAATATATTAAGCCACCATCTTCTACTCCTGTCTGTGGCAGACATTGGTAATTAATCACAGCATTAGAGAAAAATAACTATCCTGGAATTCACAACCCAGAATTCTTTTCTATTTTGGAATGGAGGACTTAATTGTTCTATGTAAAGATTAAGGAAAAGAACAATGAGTAACTGATGAAACGTTGTTATCTGTTACCAGACAAGGACATCATGACTCACAGCTTATGAACAAAGTCTTCATTGGTAGCATAGCTCACAGATGGATGGACTACACAACTAAACTTTTTTGTTTTAAAGTCATAATACACTTTCTAATTCTGTTCAACTTAAAGGAGAAGGCGAGCAGATCTACTTTAAGTGGTATTTTTCAAAGTAAGTTAGTAAAATTGAACTCTGGTTTTGGTTTTACAAGTACATGGTGTTTGTTAAGGGTGTATCAATATACCAGACTTTCACAGCTGAAGCTCAGTTGACTTGGGTAGAAATCCCCCCCCAAAATCATATCCTGATAAGAGGTTGGCTCATTTTCCAGTAATGAGGCAACCAGTAAAGAAAACACGTGTAGATGTACTTGTAACAACTTGCTATAGCCCGGATCTAAAATTCTCCAAAGGCCTATATGGCTTGTTTTATAAACACCCAACAAAGGGGAGTTATTGAGAGGTGATGGACTTGTTACAAGGGAGATTTGAGGTCATTGGAATGTTCCTTCCAGAGGAGTTGTGAAACCCCGCTATGGGCTAAAATAAGCCTTTCTTCATTTTAAGTTGATAATCTCATGTACAGTAAAAAAAGATTGGGTAACATGTAAACCAAATGGTTACTAGATGAAATATATTTGCATAAACACTAAAAAGAGAAAAAGGAGTCATGCAAACATATCGAACCCTTTTTAAACTTTTAAGTCCCTCATACTTTAAAATAATTGAATTTGAATGTCACAATGATCCAAGGAGGACAGAGTCAATGCTTTCCGAGGGCAGGGCTCCCATCCCCTGGTGGCCTAGATGGTAAACCCTGCACTGAAGCACACATGAAGCACACCATCTGCTGCTCTGGGTAGAGAAGCTGCATAGTTCCAAGTATGGCAACCCTCCACTATAGCATAATGAAGAAAATGAAAAACATTGGCAACGCGAACACTTCAGGAGAATTGTATTTTCAAATTGTGTGCTGTTTTCCTTTCAAAGAAGCAAAATTATTAAATTAAATGCATGAGAGTAACCAAATATTCTTCCTTGTAGCAAAATTACGGATGCTTTTACTTTGTAGAAATAACATTATTTTCAATGAGTATATTGGATCACACATCTAATAAACATTTGAGAGTTGCTATGAAGGAGCACATATACATACATACATTTGCTGAAGCACAACATCGACTGGCTTTCAAATCCTTGCTAGATTTAGCTAAAAGCTAGAATGGAACAATTAATTAACAAACAATCTTACTTTGTTTTGTCTGCAGAGACCTATTGGAGACTATAAACTTAATTTAAGGTCATCTGCGAACAGTCAGTTTGGAGCAAAAACCTGAACATAGTGACTGATGTGGAAACAGCTCCTCCTCTCTGGGGCACTGGCACTGCCCATAGAGACAAACAAACATGAAATAGCAGACTGGGAGAGCTGGTCGCAGAGGAGAAGCAAGCAGATCGGGTAGGCCTCTCCTACTTCACCAAAGCCACCATTAAGCTAGCACAGCTTGACTCAAGAGCCATCCATCACGTACCAAAAGTGTCCTTATGAAACTGCATCCCATTGCCGGTGTGCAAAATAAGGCAAATAGGATTCTAGGAGCTGACTTCAAGGCCATTTATCTATGCATGTCATGTGCCCTGAAATCCCTTTACTCATGTCCAAGAAGCTTCGCGGTCATATTAGGTCATGGATTTTTAAGACAGAATCTTACTCTTAATATTCTGCAGTAAATGGCCTAAGAGGACCATGGCCCCCTTCTTCACCACATACCCCTCCCTCGATTCAGTCTGTAACTCTGTCTTAAGCAGCGAACATCCATTCACTTGTCTGTGTTGTGAATAGAACCAGTTTAGCAGTGAAAATGGAGTGGAGAAAGCTCTGCTTTGCTGAAATAGCTTTTATGCCACACTCTACCTGTATCAAACAGTTACTGTGACCAAATACCTGAGATAAGCAACTTAATCACCAAAAGGGCTTATTTTTGCCTCCTGGCTTCAGAGATTTTTAGTCCATACTCAGTTGGCTTTGTTGGTTTGGTGCCTGTGGTGAAACAAGACAACATGGAGGGGAACATAGTGTAGAGAAGCTCCTCACCTCATGGCAACATGAAACCAAGGAGAGAAGGGACTGGCCTCTAAATGCATCCTTTAAAGCATTCCCCAGTGACCCAACTCCTTCCACTAGGACCAACATCCTAAAGGTTCTACCACTTCCCAAACACACCACAGGCTAGGGAGCAGACCTCCAACACATGAGCCTTTCAGGAACAATGCCTATGTGCACCATAGCTCCAGCTTTCTCATGTCTTGGTGTTGCCTCTGCTGAACTCTGGCAACGATGCATCCTGCCTTGCCTATCTGGCTGTGCTACACTGTCCCCATCTCTGAGGTAGAACACTTTATAGAAACAATGTAAAGTATAGAAGATTCATCTTGGGTCCTGTTTCCTTGTTTTCTTGGAAAAGCATGGTGGAGTTCCTACCACTGGAAGCATGTGGCCACCTCCTCACGTGCTGGCTGATCAGAAAACACAGGAAACTGAGGTTACTAGAAAAACAGGCATCCCTTCCATGCAATCACATGCCCCAAAATTCCCAGAGCCTCCTGAACACCACCGTCTACAGACGGGAACCTGGATACAACACTTAAGACTCAATTAGGACATGCACTGAAACAGCTTCTTAGATGTTTTTTTGACATGTTCTCCGTTTTTTGAATCATCCACTGAAATCTTTTCTTGTAGTTCTAGAGAAATAGTTCTTGCCTGAACTCCTATTATAGCTATATTCATTGCTTTGTTTTTAAATGCATTTATATATATTAGATGCTGAATTTTATCAAAGCTGGAGCTGTCTGATTTATCTGTTTACCTGTTGTCCTCAGTGAACATGGGATTAATAGATGAACAAACCCTCACACAACTACTTACCAAAATGTTTTCCCTGCTAGACTGAAGAGAAGGATGCAAGTCTTTTAAATAGCCTGGTCTATTTTTGTGGGTTATATAATACTCTTCTCATGTCTGCCAGCAAATACTTTCCCTGAATAGTAAAGTATCAAGGATCTAGATTTCTTTATCCAAACTTACTTGTTGTAGGGAATTCAAACTGTTCCCAAACCTTTACAGTTTGACACACTGACATGGGCAAGTAGCTATCTGTTCATTTCTGCCTTTTGGCTGAAACAGATACACACAGAAAAGCCATAATACTGACAAGAAAGCTTTCTGGAACATGGCTGGTAAACAGCAGAACCTAATCCCGGCTACTAGTACCATTACCCATCTGGCCAGAATGTCAAACCTTAGTATTTTAATTGTTACTAGGTTTAGTTCGTTAGCCCTGAGTAGTCATTTTACAAGAAGCAACACACAAGTTTCCCAGTCAATAGCCGAAAACCAAAAGTCCCTCTTTGTAGTCTTAGAAAGGCTTTGTTATATAGAAAATTTGAATAATTTAAGTTTTTATCTATTTTTATAAATCCCAACATCGGTCCTTTTTTTCTTACTTAAATTTTATTCAGAATAAAGTTCTACATGAAAATTAATATATGAAAAGTAAGTCTCAGGTAAGTGAGATCTCAAGGTTAGTAAAGAATCAGGAAAGAGATTAATAACTTTGTGTAATACCAATATGGTTTAGTTTCTAATGAGCACACACAATGTAGAATATTTTTGTAAAGTTTTTCATAAATTCATCAAAGTCTCTTTGTTGGTGATCTCTCCTTAACTCAGAAATTTCTGAAACAAAAGGAAGCCATCCCAATACAATACATTCAGGCTGGAAGCTGGCCAACAACTGAATGGCTCCATTCTCTTACAAACATGCTTTATGGTGCATTTCATAAGCAGGGGGATATGATTCTGTCTCACTCCAGGTGCTGACAGTTGTCAAAAGTATCAGCAGGATGATACATGCTGAAATTAATATGGGTCACTTCATTTATAGATGCTCTGGGACTTTGAAAAATGGGAAAAACAATTTTGAGAGCTGTGGGACTGGAGAAGGACTTAGTGGTCATTCTGAACTGATCGTGGATGAGCAGAATTGAGAGATGCCTTTGAGGAAAACAGAGGGCACTAGCCTGGACAAAGGTTTGTTTTGTTTTAGGTTCTCAATTGTAGACTTTAGGAGGCACTTAACTCCCAATAGTCCTTCATTCTGTTAGCTGTACGAGTCCCCTCTTCAGTAGCCTTCCTATGCCTCTCAGCATGCTTAGTCCTGCTCAGTAAATGACGATTCTTGTAACTGAGGGAGAGGGAGTAAATACATTGCCATAGTTACAACGTCTCTGTGTGAGGATGGCTAAGAAAGGAACAAAACCTAGCTTATATGCTTAGAAGAGCACGGAGAGGAGAGGACTGAGTTGGTAGTACAAAGTCAAATCTGTATCTTTCACTGTAAGGAGCCAATGTTATAATTTTAAGTTGGCAAGTTTGTAAAAACAGGAATGTGGAATATCCCTTAGATGACTTATGAACCCAAGTTAATAAAGCCAAAATGATTCATGTACAATTGGAGAGGAACTGCTGTGGTTGAAGAGTTGGGGAGAGGTATTTTATATTCCGCATCTGATCATCTTTTACCTTTTGAATAAACGTATGTGTCTATTGCTATATTTTGTAACAAAATACATATCAACATTAACATAAACATTCAAGGTACTAAACTAACTTGATTTGTAAAGACTTTCTCAAAGACTTCACAGTATGGAGAAAAGAGAGCAGATGTAAAAATAGATGCCAAAGTACATTAGGAACGCCATGTACAGAAAAAGGAGGTAACACAGTTAGTTCTTCTAAGTGTTGTACTTATGATGACCCTTGAAAGTACTACAGTATATTTGGAAAATGAACAATATGTTATATACAAAGAAGGAAAAAGATATTAGTTGTTGCTCAGATTTGCTACAATACTTAATTGTATTTAGTAGACAAATTTATCTCATAATTCTAGCATGGGGAAATATCTTCAAAGACATCACTTCTTCTTTTAATGTTGCTAGCAACATAAAGAAAATGTGACTGAGTAGTAATACTACTCAGCCATCAGAAACAACAAAATCCTGCACTTTGCAGCCAAATGGATGGAACTAGAAAAGTTCATCCTGAGTGAGCTAACTCAGACTCAGAAGGATGCACTTGGTATCTATTTACTTATAATCAGATTTTAGCCATACAGTTCAGGATAACTATACTATAACCAATGCACCAAAGGGAACAAGAACTTAGACTTTGCTTCCTGTCAATGAGACACTTTGCCCTAGTGGTGCTGCCTTGTAGGTCCCCAGTGTATGAGGAGGCTCTTGGCCCTCATATGACTACTGAACTGGGGTGGGGACTGATATGTAGGAACACTCCATTCCAGAGGAGTGCGATGGAAGGGATGGGGGTAGAGGGTGGGAGAGCGGGACTAGGAGGAGTGGAAAGAGGACACTGTGATAGAGATGTAACCTGAAGTAATAACTAAATATTAAAAAAAAAAAGAAAAGAAAACATGGCATTCAATACTCCTTCAAGTTGCCCACAGTAGTTTCGTCCTCCCTTGGGCTGAGTCAATGGGCTATGGCAGCTACTTGTGACGGAACCTACGCTAAAGCTTTCTGGAGGAGAACATCACAGAGACTTTGGAGTCTGTACAGGATTTGATGGGGAAATTCATAAAGAGTAGTCATTGAAAAGAGAATGTGCCCCATGCAAGCAAGTTTTTAAATAGCTTTTATCCATTGCAAGAACACCAAAGTGCCAGCATGTGAATGCATAATTAGGTAGATGGAAATTTATTAGAAAGTGAATTTTAGTTCAATGTGACAAGCAACAATTTCTCCCAAGGCTGCTTTTGAGAAAATTATTATACCTTCCTTTCAACAAAATGTTGCCAATTTTGCATTTCTGTCAGTAGCATGTAACATATTTATGTAGGTTGTCTATTTTCTCACTCTAGTAATGGAGACCTTGTTTAAATTGCATCCTTGTTAACACACAATTCACAGTTATTTAGCATTGCCATATGTAAGAACCTGTTTTCCGTATCCACTATGTTCCCACTACCTTAAATGACCTTCACGTGCTTAAGTAGTTCTGTGTTCCTGTCACTGGATCATCAATACTTTGGTGATTCCTTCATATCCACTGGTAATAGTCCAGTCATAGCCCTGAGGCGAGCACAATCCAAGAACTGTTTACCTTTCAACTTTTCAACACAGACGGCTCTTTCTCAAAAGGCTTAGAGATAACAAAGACAAAGTTGGACTTTTAGAAGGACCTATGGGAGATTCCTAAGTAACTTGAATCTTATTGCATTAGCTATTAAGTCTGTCAGCAGCACTAACAGACCCATCAAAGTACAGTACAGCATTTCTTGGTCACAGCGACACATTCTGAGGAACGTGTCGTTAGGGTGTTCTGTCAGTGTGCTAAGATCACAGAGCACACAAGCTAAGAAGGCCTCAGGGCTAGTGCTTAGTCTTACCTCATAAGACCTTGCCGGGTATGTGATCCGAGGCTAACTGAACGCTATCCAGCCCGCTGGTGGTTAAGTACAAATGCCTTGATCACAGTAGATGGCTGAGAATGTGTTGACTAAGCTGAGCCATTAGACAAAAGCAGCTAAGAACATGGACTTGATTTTAAGAACACCATTCAGAGTTCTGCGCCTCTGTGCCTTGGTTTTATTACTAATGAAATGATGATGACATTGATCTGTCTTATAAGTTTACTGTAGGATTACAGTTAAACACATGCATGTAAATAACTCCAATTACTCAAGGCATAGTTTTCCGTTGTCTTAACTCCCATCAGCATTGTTGCAAGGAGTACACAGTTAAAAAAAGAAAAAAAAAACAGAAAAGAAAAACTGCCTAGGAGCACAGAATACTATGTAAGCCACAGACACAGGGTAAGGACTGCTCCATTTCAGTGCCAGTTGCCATTTAATATCTGTGGCATTGGAAATGTTATTTAATGTTTTGCAATGCCCTTCATACATGTCTTCCTTTAGATGCTTAAGGTGGGTCAAAGGATAATTTTGTGGAAATGTTTCATATATAACAAAGAACAACAGACATACATGTTTTTCATTAGAAAATGGTACATTAATGAGTCTGTTTGGTTTGTGCACCAAACCCCTTAGCTCCAGTGTTAAACTTAATTCATCTTAAATATACACAAGGCTATCTCTACACAAATAATTTGCTACTGTCACAGTTCTGGATGGGACTGCACCCTTTAGTTAAGAAGAGAAAACACTTGGAGTGCTTGAGGCCAAGGCCTTTTGGTGGAGGTGGGAAGAAACGGGTCCTCTTTGGAGCTGGAACATGAGAAAAACAAACAAACAAACAAACAAAACAACAAGAGCAGCAGCAGCAACAACAAACACACAGACACCAGATCTGAATGCTATGGCTTAGGCATAGGAAATGCACATATTAAGTGGGACATTAATACTCATAAGGTCTGTATCTCCTTTTTTCTTTAACCCTGCCTCTCTATAACTACCCAGCCTGCTGCTGCACCAGGAGTTTTCTGCTTTAAGCAACTGTAAACATTGTATTAATGGCAGCAAGGACTGCTAATGGCCTCTTGGGAGTGCTGGGTGTGCAGTTTGAGACCAGAGATGATAATTCCTATTCTCTACCCATGGTAGGGGACAAACTATCATTTGATACAGGGTAAAGTCACTTAATAATTATTATTAAAGGCAAGCAAGTCCACAGATCAACAGCTCTTTTTTTTTTTTTTACACGTTTTCTAATCAGACACATGGTTATTGTCCACCTGGAAAGTCCCCAAAGTGATAGCCAGAAACCTGCCACTACCACCCCTTCGGCTGTCCCTGCCATCAGATTTAATTGTGTTTGCTCAACTTGAAGCCAAACTCATATGCAGTATATTTAGATAGTTGGAATAGCACAGTACTCTACTGTATTCACAGATATTTTCAACACAATTCTTGGGACCTAGTTTGAGTAATTACAGTAAAGAGAAAAGAAGCAACATAAATTTGTTCTGTTGACAAGGCAAACGCTATCAAATGGCAATCTGGAGATCCGCCATGAGGAAGGGACAGAGCGTGCCTTCCACACTCTCCAGAAATGCAATCAACCACCTCATTTGATGGTCTGGATTTATTTTAAAATGAGAGAGAATGAAAGTAGGAATGGAATAGTAAGAAGCTGGGATAAGATCGTTGATTATTTCAAAAGATCACTGTACAATCACAGCACTTACTCTTCTAGAACATTAAAAAGAAATCTATAGAACTGAACTATGTGCTGATTTTCTGAACCTCCAAGGAGTTTTTTGTTTTCTATAATGGCGAACTTTCTATGTTGAAACATGTATTTCATTGATAAATATTCAGGTCTCTTTCATAAGATCCCAGATACTTCTGTTTTTTCTAGTGCTTCAGAAGATAAATCACGGAGAATTAATTTACAAAGGCTAGACTAGATACTCTTGGCAGCTAACTCCACCTTAAAGTTTGCACCTCCCAGTTTTAGTGTCATTTAACAGACATAAACCCTTTCACTCAAATGTCGAAAGACTTATGAATCACATAGTGAATAACAGGCTTTGTTGCTGACAGGGTAATGGCTTGAAGTGGGCCAATTATTTAAAAACAAAGACCAGCTTCCTGTTCTTTTAATCTGAGCCAAATTTCATGTAATAAAAATAAGGCAGACATTTAAAACAGAAAGATTACAACTAACCTGACTGCTTTCCAAATGTTGAAAGTGTGGAGGATAAATATACATTGGTATAGTTTTTTAACTTGATATTGATCAGAGAACATTTTGTATACCCACACAGCCATTAATTCATAATCCCATGTAGGTACAACCCACCCTGTGCTCAACTGTCAGGAGCCAACCTTTTCCTGTGCACTCCTAGTCTTCATTTATTATTTATTATTTCAGCGAGTGCTGCCTAGAGCCCTCTATGTGTCCAGACTGTTCGAGCTGTTGTTGTCAGTGTTGAAATGAGGCAGCTGCGGTGCTAATCTCCTAGAATTTATGCTTTATTGGAGAGCATATGATTGAAATGATATAAGTGAAAATTCATATTTCAGATTATAATTAGATAAGAAAACACCACAGTGAGCATAATGTAGGGTGACACATAGGGTCTTTTTAGGTAGGTGATAAAGAAAGAAAAATCACTTCCAGAAGGTAGTATTTACCCAACATGGGAGGTTGTTGTCCTTGTGAATTGCTGAGGGACTTTGCTGTGGAAAGTAATACAGAGTCCAAGGAACACAAAGAAAGCAATCTATGGAGTATCATACGGAGCATCATGGATTAGAGAGAGGAACTTTGGTGTGAGGCTATTGATGCGGCACAGGGCACATCCCTGACAAGAGCTGAGGGGGCCACCTTAAGCCTTATTCTGCCTTTGCAGTCAGCACAGGACCAGCCCATGCAATAAAAGCCAGCAATGCTGTAGATAAGATGTTGCTGGTACCCACGTTTCCCTTGACTACATACAGACTGGCTCTCAAGCATTCAGCTCCGAGACCTTATCTCATGCATGGATATCTTGGCTTCTTGATTCTTGATATTTTTCTCCCAGACAAGCAAGCTTATGGCAATTCCAGGCCTAAATCAATAGTTCAGGCTAGACAAGACAGCTATCAGGGCATAGGGCACCTGGGTTTAGAGGGCAGTCTGGGAGCTTCATTTCACAAGTATTTGTTTGTTTGGTTGTTTATTTTAGAACCAGATTAAACATAGGACCACATAATGACCAAAGTCCTCTACCAACTGAGCTGCAATGATTCCTCAGTATCCTTACCTTACAGCACTGACACTGCAGATCTTCCTGCAAATGCATTCTGACTTACAAATATTATAACACTCATAGCATGTCAACTCCACAGAGTAGCTACATAATCTCTTTCATCTCTGCGGAAGTCTAAGGTGGAAGATAAGCCACTGAGAGGCCAGCAGTCCTACTTCTCCTGCTTGCCTAGTTCTAGGGCTGAGGGTGGTCTGTCTGCTCACAAAGGCCTTCTTAGCAGGGGAGCATGAGCATGCTGTCCTCCTCAACAGTTTTTTCATTCGTATATGGAGTTCAGTTTGCTTCACAGCATTAAGTCAACATTCACAGCCTTATTCACGCATGTAAGTCACCATCACTACAATGATATTACCAAGAAAAGGAGCAGAAAGTTGCGTAGTTGGTGATTTGGCACAAAAGAACAGAACACATACAGGTGAGCTGCTCTGGAGTCTCCCCTCTGGTACTGCCTAACACCAAGACTACACTGCCAATAAAACATATCACCTTGTAGACACTGGGTGACATGCATAACAAACCTCATTGTAAGGGTTCACTGTCCTGAAGTCTATTTTCAATTATGTACCTTAGCTATAAAAAAATTCAAAACACTGTTTCAGAAAGTCAGCATTTTCAGATAACTCAGAAAAGAGAATGCTATAGAGTTTAAGGGAAAAATAACAGAAAACATGTCCTTACTAGCTCAATATAAATCCAAACTCATAAATAAAATTCTTAAAATAAATGTAGTGATAGCTGATATTACTGTCAGGTGCCATTCACACTCTAGGGCAAATCAGTTAGGCTCATTGTTGCTTGTGGTGGCTCGTAGTTTTCAGTAGAATGCTTTTCATACCATTCTTTAAAAATTCAGCGTTCTTACTAAGATGAGATTCTAGCTGCTTTTTTTTAAAGATTCACGAACCCTTTCCAAGGCAACTGTTCTGACCTGTTATTCCAGAGTAAATTTTGCAGTGTATATATCTCCGGAAAATAGACTTTACCGTTCAGTGACATAATTGAAGTGTGTTATTAAAATATACATTTTAAACACAGATAACAATATAAAAATTCTGTTAAAACAGAAATTCCTTAGATGTGGACATTATGTAATGCAAATGGAGTAAGTTTTGAAGGTTTTGCTTGTCTCTAGAGTATCATTTGGTTGATTAGAAGCAGGAATTCATAATTGAAGAAAAGCTAGGAAATTATAGTGGTTAATATATATAAACTCACAACTTTTCAAAGATCAGGGGGAAAATAGTTTATTTTTTTCAAGAGGTTTCCAAATAAAAATCGAACACTGTGAACATACCATATAGTTTTGTTCAACATGGGACCAGGCCTCCCTTTCATCAACCCACTTCTCACATTTTCAGATAACCTGGGAACAAGACCAGAGTACTTCCATCAAACACTAAAAGTGAATGGCATGCAGGCTACCTGCTGAGGGGAAGGCTCTGTCCTTTAGGAGGAAGCTGGTCATTTGTGCAACTTGGTTCTAATAGGTGAATGATCTTATTTTACAGGGAAAATATTAGAATATTATTGTGACCATATATCTGAGGTATAACTTTTACTGGTAACACATACATTGGTGTTTTGGTTTTCTGTTTGTTTGTTTGTTTGTTTTATAAACGTTCATTTGGGAAACACTTCAGTCTCTTCTAGTTATGCTCTTTCATATGCTTGGATTTCTCAAGGATGATATAAAAAAATCTACCCTGTCCTTGTCATGTTTTCCAAGGAAATTATATTCAATATTTTTGCAAAAATATAAAGGTGCATCACAGAGATCAAAGATTAAACAGAAATTAATTCCCATAGTTAGCTATAAACCTAAAGATGACATTCGAACAATAAAAGGGTTTGTGTGTGTCTGTGTGTGTGTGTCTGTGTATGTGTGTGTCTGTGTATGTGTGTTTAAAATAATATGCAAGTGACTGTACAGTACCAAAATAACTGGCTGGAAAGTAAATAATTCAATTTTGACAGACTTACTTACATTTGCCCTGATTACACCATTTGATTCTCTCTGGCATTTTATATGCATTCATGATATTTCTGCAAATAAAGGTATACCTGGATAATGACATTCAAGTCAGTAACTTTATGTGTTTACAACAGTGAGTCATTTAATATGCTAAGTAAAAAATATTCAAAATTAACAAAATCAACTAATTTTGAAATTCATTATGGGAAACAGAATTTGGAAGGTATACCTGTAACTTTAGACCTACTTTTTAAGATGAGCGACTTAAGACACAGAAAACAAGAGATTACTCTGCCAATAAAATGTTTTCACTTCTCTCAAAACTGACATGCACACTACACACACACTCCCTGAGCTCCCAGACTTCAATCTTATCACCTGTTTTTGAGTAGTGCACCGAAGGTCCTTTTATCCAGTCCCAGGTAATTTGGCAGCAAGTTTGACCAGTCCCAGCACCATGTTGCTGTGGCTGCCTGTTGATAAATGACAAGACACTATGGTTAGTTATTAATCAGAATTAATATGATCAGTAAATTAAAGCTCCAGCTGCGATTCACTAACTAAGAAGGAGGGGCTCAGAACAAGGACTTCAACAGATAGCATCAATCATGTCAACGGAAGGAGGTGCTTATTCCAATAAGACAGCAATTCATTTACAAATCCATTTAGGGATGTAGTCATTATTTATAAGAATATAAATCAGTTGCTTGTTTCGTTATTTTTCCAACTGTTAATGGCATTTGCCTAACAAGTTTTGTTGGGAGGGTGACTCAGAAATGTGAACAATGTAAGTCACTAGCTTTTCATATATGACATCCTTCAGAGCTGGTTTTCTAGTACCTATGTGGGGACTGCAAAAAGGAAACTTGGTAAGTGCTGAGCCTCAAACTCCAAGGTACGGCATAATTAGAATGGGGCACTGTTGTTATTATGTTTTTTTATTAAGAAAATGTTTTAAAGGGAAAGTTAAAAGGATTTCCAAGTGTAAATAACACCTGATTCTTTTCTTTCATTAATAGGTAATTTCACAGTAAAGTAAGGAGAAAAATTACTGTGAAAACTAATCTCATAATTCAGTACTCGGTTAATGTTACTTATTTAAATTAAGTAAGAGTGATTTAATAGCTACAATAATTATTTATGATTTAGAGAAATCTATTGTTCAGTATAAGAATCCCGTCCATAAACTATACTTACACACACATTAAGTTTAAAACTCTTATAGAAGCGTATGCTCTGTAAAACTAAATGGTTTGATAATAAGACTCCAGCATGGCGTTTGAAATCTAACCACAGCTATCCCTTGTCACTGCTGATAAACTGAGCACTGCAAGCCAATCATAGAGGAGCAGAATTCACTCCGGGTGTCAGCATTTGAAGGTCTTATTCTACTACAGTATTGATGATGTGGACGAAAGCTGTGACAGGCATGGTTAAAGTATTATCTGCATGCAAATTAGGCCAGTGTTTTAACTCTTATTTTCATCAGCACTCTAGGTCAAGCAGTCCTTCTCTTCTGCCCTGATAGCTCAAGTTGTCTGTCAAGAGGGTTCTGGGAAAATAAAAGAGAGAGAAAAAAGAGAAAAGAAAGAAGAAATACCAAACAAAGCAAAAGCAATTACGTTCAAGTATTTTGTGGAAATACAATCTTTTTAATGAAATTACTGAAGTGCACAGCTAAATAATGGAAAAACCTGACTTTTAAAAAAGTATTGTGTTTATCACGCTGACTTTATTCTAGATGTTTTTTCCTTAAAGACTTAAAGACTTGAGAATCTGTCCTAAAGGAGGGGAGGAATAGCAAAACCTACCTGGCTCTTTGGGCCTTGTGTAGATACAGCCTAACAGATGTTGCCTCTACCAAGGCAAAAGAACCCAGCAAAGCTAATCTTATAGATCAAACATATGAATCAGTTTAACATGGAAAAAAAGGTAAAACAACTTAAAATACTTTGTACAGGTCACATAAATGCAAGTTTTTGCTTCTTAAACAAAAAAGGGGGGTTGCATGAATACTAAAATTTGCACTGTGTCTTCCTACATCTGACATAAAGGGGCGATACATTTAAGTTGAATTTTACATTTAATTTCTACATACCTGATCTAGCATGTTTTCACTAAACCCCTTATGCACACGGAAAGGGTTAAAAGCCAGAGGCTGATCTTCTCCATTCCTCAAGGCCACCTTCAAAGGTTGGATGGGTAATTGCTTTTCTTCTGAACCATTCATAGCAAGCAGTTGTTCTTCTAAATATTCCTTCAAGGAGAGACACGCCAGTCAGGATGGTAAGAAGTATACTTTCTCTTTAAAAATAGACTGGTCAATATTCTGGCTTACCCTTCAAGCACATTATCTGCATTTCAGTGTACTGCTTGCCTAAGGAAGAATATATACTGAGACGATACACAACTGAGCACATATCACTATTACAATAAACCTATCAAATACAAGCTAAGCCGAATGTATTGCATAGTTGCAAAAACATTTAACAAATTCTCATATGATGGGTGAGTATTTGTTATGTCACTGTAGTCCGAATAGGCACTGTCTCATTGACTTCATAACACTACAATGTCTACCTACCAAAACACAACTCTACTGCTTGACTATGCACAGCAAAAGATTGCTCATTCATTCATTAAATACAGTTGCTCCCTACTCTGGGCTCAGATGAGCAGTAAGCCTCCTGATTTTGCTGCAAGGACTTTCATTCTGTGTGGGACTATTTATAATGCAAACTCCTACACACTTAATTTCCATGCTAAGGACTGAAAGCTATCAAGTCTCAATAGGAGCTCAAAATATGTAATTCTAATCATCTAAGTGTTGGTGCAGTTCTGGACAAGAAAAGACAATCTCCTGTATTATAGCTCATTTTCTTCCCATAAATAAGTAAGGTGAATATCCCTAATCTGTTTTATGGGACTCTTTTCAGAAGGAAACAAATTAAAATGACTAGAAGAATACCATCAACCTAACAAATGCTTACTATTAATAGGATCATTTAATAAATAAAAATAAAGGTTTGCCTGGCTTTTAATATACCACAATGCATTTTTCCCTATCAGGTTTGCAGTTAGCACACATTTCAGAATGTTAGAGCCACAAAGGACTCCAGGGCTCATAAAAACCTTTGCCACCTTGTGTGCTGCACAGGCAACAGAAGCAACCTTGCCTGGGAACTTGTTAGAATCTCAGCCATCACCAAATCAAATCACCCATGAGCAGGAGTTCTAGGGGTGGGGGAAAGCAGGTGAAAGTTTGAAATACTCCAGCACAACATCACACTCAATGTTTGGCTCCAAAAGGCCAGAGGACAGGCCTGAAGGTTCATGGTGTAGACAGTAGAGCTGTGACAAGGAACAACATATCTAGTCTTGGTTCACCATACTTGTGTCTGTATGTGTGTCCATATGCCTTCATAAATGTACATTGTGTCCATTATGGAAGGCAAATTTCAGATCCTAAAATGTGAAAAATCAAAGTCTAAAAATCTAAACTAAGTTTTTTTAAAGGAAAGAAAATCTCATTGGAAAAGAATGATTTGCTTTGATTACTAACAATTTTTCTTAGCTCATTTCCATTGATATAACTATATTTAGACTTTGCTGCATCCACTGTTTAACAAACATGTAAATTTGCTGCCAGTTCTGGATAATGCTTTCTCCTGTGTTTTTTCTGCTATACTAATAGTCATCAGTACTCCTTAAAAATCAGTTTCTTGGCCCAGCTCGATGCCTCATTTAATAAAAGCACTTGCTGCACAGCCCTGGTGATCTGTATGAATCTGATCTCTGAAATTCCCATCAAAGTGGAAGGAGAGAAAGCGCTTCACAAAGGCCTCCTTTCCCCTCCTCATGGACACGCAGTACGTGCAGGTGCACATATGATGATAAAACATCAACAGTGTCTTGGGGCTGGAGAGATGGCTCCATAGGTATGACCACTTGCTGTGTAAGGACGAGGGCCTGACTTCAGAAGCTCACACCTATATAAAATGCCAAGGATGGGCCTATGCACCTTCTGCCACAGCAATGGGGTATCTTGGGAAGTGGAGGTCACTGTGGTCAGGAGGAATCCTAGCTCCAGATTGAGTGATAGACTCTGTCTGAAGCAGTGTTTCTCAACCTTCCTAAGACTGCAAACTTTAATACAGTTCCTCGTGTTGTGGTGACCCTAAATTATGAAATAATTTTCACTGCTACTTCATAGCTGCAATTTTGCTACTGTTATGAATCACAATATAAATATCTGATAAGCAGGATATCTGATACACACAGGGGGTGTTTGACCCCCAAATGGATTACAACCCACAGGCTGAGAAACTCTGGTCTATAATGTGGTTACACAATCAGTGTGCTCTTCCCTGGCAACTGTGTCTCCCTCTCTCAGCACTCCCTAGTTGCTTGTGGTTCTTTGTGTAGGGTTGAGGCTACATTGGCATGTCCGATGTTGTTGCCCTTGTCCAGAACAGGCTCAGGCAGCCATGTTGGTGAGACTTTATGGATGTAGTTTCTGACATACCTAGAGGCCAATCTCTCATCAAACTTCTTGATCCTCTTACAATCTGTCCTCATTTCTGTCCTAAGAGCTTGTGATGCCACATAAATAAGGCTCTAAGGATAAGCATACTGTAAAATCTGTTTCTCAGTCATCACAAGAATTCCTTTAGCTCATCTGGTTGACCTGCAGATACACCACTGAAGAGTCTGACTTTCCAGGGGAGGACTTCCAGTTAGCCAAAGCTAGGCAAGAATTTCTGAGCTCCCCAAATAGATACCACAAAGCAGAGCTGTGTATGACAGCACAAGCCCTCAGCCCAGCACTTAAAGAGCAATAGCAAGCAGATCTCTGTGAGTTCAAGGCCAGTCTGCTCTACAAAACAAGTTCCAGACCAGCCAGGCTGAACAGTAAACCCAGTCTTAAAAAAAAAAAAAAAAGAAAAGAAAAGAAAAAGAAGAACTAAACAAAGAAATCACAAGCTCAATATTTTCCAGATGACTTGAGGTTTTGGTTTTTTATTACATAGAAAGTATACAACTTTACCAACCCAAGAATGATGCTTCCAGGAAAATAGCCATGTCTCTCTTTAGAAAATCCTTCTTTTCTACAAATACCAGATTTCACCTGGTATTTGTCGGCTGAACGGGCCACAAACACAGAATTCCCAAACTACAACTCTCATCTCTATTTTCAGAACTGAACTGAGTTTATGAGCCATGTTATTGTTTAAATCATATAAATAAAACCTACATTGTTTCAGGAAGCCTTTTTCTGTACATGCAGAACAGCCAGGGCTAAATAGATTCTATTAATAATGCAATATTGAGTTTAGTATTGACTTTAAGAAGTATTATCACCTTCTTGACTAACCCTTAGCTGCCAGCAGACGCTGCCTCAGGCCAGTACACACCTAATTGCTCGGTAAAAAGGCCGTTTCCCTACCTCATTGAGCCGCATGATGTGATAAATTTGCCGCAGGTACTGGCTGCCACCTGGTTTGTGGCAGAGATCCAAGACCATCGCGTTTGTTTTCTGCTCAGTCAGTACAAGAGCAGCATCTCCTTCTAAGCCTGCACTTTCCTCCATCACCGTGAATGTACTAAACACAAAGGACAGATACATATCAGTGAGGAGGGACTGTAAAGATAGAAAGAACCAGAGGCTGAGTGTGGAGAATAAATGTGCCCATCTTGTATTCAAAGCACCCATAAGAACTCTCTTCAAACAGGTATGACTTCTCAAAGCACCACTGCTCCAATGCACAGGGCCTGGGAACAAAGCACCTGAAAGCAGCTTTAAATTCTGAATCATTGCTTTTTAAAGGAGCTCTTTGTTGAACTTGATCTATAAAATGCTTCCCATTACTGCAATTGTTGAAATTGCTATAATCATGGGATGAAAACAAAACATTTCTTTTTAAGAACACATAAGAAATAATTTGTATTTTCTCTTTGAGGACAAAAAGAATCACTGATGCCAGAAATAGCTCTAGTATTTTGTCTCTTGTATGATCCTCTTTACACCTGTGCTAAATGCATTGAAGGCTAATTAACACACTGAAACGGGGAGTCTGTTGTACTGAATAGCAGGTGGATGTTTCAAGACCCAGGCTCATCACTGAGCATTTTAAATTGAACTTTGACACCTGTTGGTTTTTAAAAAATACACACTCCCTCTCCTACTCACTTTTGGTAACAGACAGTGAATATCACTACTCTCGATTATTCCTCCCCAAACGGTCTACTATCATCCTACTTGGAATGTGGAGACATTTTACAGACATGAAGTATTTCCTTTTGAAGTTTTCTGAGTTTGGGAATTACTTGCATGTTAGTAAGAGATGACAAAAAGAACAACACCTCCAACTACGCCAGAGTAAACATATAACAGTCACTCACAGTGTATGTTCTCCATACTTTTTTACTATAAATGCTTTAGGACTGTGTTAGGTGTTGTGATCTAAGTATTTATTTGTAGGCATGTTCATGGTTTTATAGTGTTTCCTAGATAAATGAAATTTAATGTGGTGTAATCAGCTGTATGCTGCATTTCATTGCTGAGATTTTGCCATGATTATGAAATTAGTTCTGCTAAAGTCAGTGCCATTGACCTGAAGACTCCAAATGACACCCAGCTGCTGGACATTAACTTTGATATTGCTTCCACATGCAGCCTCAAAACACCCCTCTCTTTCACACACACAAAGGAAATTTAAGACTATATACGTCTTGCTCAAGAAAATAGAAAATAAAGTGACTCCTACTGACTTAGAGCAAATTTTTAAAAGATATTGTTCCACTGAGAGAAATTTGCACATATCATTTTGAAACTGTATACACATTGCAAGCAAAATTTCTTGTCAGTTTTTGCAGAGGATGACATTGAAAAAGTTGAGGCCCCTGACAAAGGAGGATCTCAGTGTCAGCCCCTGAGTTGTATCCTTTCCTGTCCATCATTGTGCAGGTGAAGCAAATGATTGGATTCAGTCAATGCTATGATTAATGAGTTCCTCTCTGGATTTGGGACTGCCTATCAATCATGTCATTAGGGAGACTGTTCCCTGAAAGAGGCAGACCTTAGCCAAGGAATAACTACATTAATCTTAATCTGTATATGCACCCAGGCAGCCAAGTCAGGGTCACCATGATGAAAAACAATAGTCTTCAACACGACAAATTACTTTGCAAAGGCAGACATTTCTTTACTTTTGTGGCTGTGTGTTCTCCAGAATCTAAGTTGACTGTTTACAGCTTGAGAGTTACTACAAAGTGAAGGTTATTTTAATGAATAGTAATGCTTTCAGGCAGTATGCAAGACAAGCGACACTTACAGCTGCCTCCCCTCCAACTGCAGTTATTTTCATAAAACCAAAGCCAAATTTGGATACAAAAGGAAAAAGCGTAACTGAATGATATCCTCTACTTCCAAGGTAATCTTTTTTAGTAATTTAAAAGAAAAATTATTTTAATTGAAATTGTTGCACACTTTTTTTTTTTTTAAAGAAAGAACCCCATGGTAAAGCCAAGGCAGCCTCTGACTGATGTAGACACATCGATAGTGGAGCTTCATGAGATTAATTTATGAGAAGATAGGGGCACACGCACACATACATACACAAACACAACCAAAATAATCATTCTAAAATCAGCCAAGAAGAACAATGGGGGACATGTGAAATGAATATGACCTGAAACTGAAGAATCTTAATAAAGCAAATTTTCAAGACCCCCCCAAAAGAAACTTACCTATAGCACACAAGCTCAGTGAACTTGATAAGTCGATTTTAACTCTTTTTCAAACATATATGACATATAACTTTAAGTGTGCTTTTTATATTAGTATCATTTATGAAATTGAAAAAGACATGGTGTTGTGCTAGGTATTTAGCTTCTCAGAATCCTTGAGGGCTAAAAAACTTTTTAAAAATCAGTAAATCCTCCTTGTTGCTGCATGTTGTTAGAAACAGCTAACAGAGCTTTTGACTGGTGGCTAACCAGCTGCATCCTACCTGTCTATAGTAGATGACATTCTACTGTAGGAGATGTGTTGGTGTGTTCCTTTTAGAATTTAGGAACTACCTTTTGAGGATACAAATTAACTTAGGAATGACTGGCAGTATTACTCTAAACAGATCTTATTCATAGGAGCTCTAAGACAGCAACATCATACATTTTTCTTTGCAAGCCCAATCACATTTTCTAGTTTTAGCCTTCTTTTTCTTCTCGTTCTCTGTTTTTAGTATACACTACCATAAATAATGACATTTGAACTTAATTTTTTAGTCACCGGCTTTAACCCTGAAATTTGGTATTGAACACAAATATAAACATTAAGAAGGAACATGGACATAGACTTTTTTGTTTTGTTTTGTTTGTTTGTGTTTTTTTTTTTTTTTTTTTAGTTTTCTCTCCCTGGCAATGAGACCCTTTTTACTGGCGTACTGCCTTCTTGTAGGCCCCTAGTGTATGAGGAGGCTCTTGGCCCTCATATGACTTCTGAACTGGGGCAGGGGACTGTTATGTAGGGACACTCCACTCCAGAGGAGTGGGATGGAAGGGTTAGGGGGTAGAGGGTAGGAGGGAGGGGCTGAGAAGGGGGGAAAGAGGACAATATGATGGAGATGTAACCTGAAGCAACAAATACGTAAATTAAAAAAAAAAGAAAAAGAGGAAAAAAAAAGGTCATCACTCTCAATGTCACCAAGGATTTTCTTGACTTCTATTGTTATTCCTTCCCATTCACACATCTAAAATAATTCTCTAGTCTTCTGCATGACTGGATCAGGGAAACCGGGGCTACTTAATACTCACTATATTGATTAACATGACATCTTACGGATCAACATGGACAAACAAAATGTACTGGTTACCATTCTGCGAACCAATGAATGCAATATATTTTTGTCATTGACTGCTTTTTGAGACTACATATAGCAAGTCTCTATCCCCTGAGTGAACACCACCATATCTAGCAGCACACAATGTATTTTAATAGGGTTTGCATGTAAAATAGGCTTACTAATTCTGAATTTGATGCTGAAAATTTTGTTACTTCATTTTTCAAAACATTTCTTCCAGCATGGTACCATCCTTTAAACTGAAGCTTTGAGAGAGGCATAAATGACCCATTTACAAAGGAATGCCTACTTGTGCATCTGACTCAGGCTTGAGCTCTTCCTCACTGCTGTTTATCAGTAAAAGTAATCGTATTTCAGGTGGCTTTTAATCATCTCGGGCAGAAAGCTACCCAAGTGTCTGTGAGTCACATGGATATCCCTTTACTAACTAGTGGGAACAGTGTGCAAAGGTGTTCAAATAATGGGCTGACTTGGTCATGTGTAGACCACCTGCACCGGAAGCTGTGTCTCAATATCATGCAGTTTTATACCTACAGACTAACCTCAGCACAAGAGAGCTCTACATACATATCTGAATTCATCAGGGACCCTTGAAAATCTTTGCAGCGCCACAAATCACTTAGCTATTGGTGACAAACCTAGGAGAAAGCTGACATTTCCACTCTGAAACAGCTGGGTGTGTTTATAGCTTGTGAGTGATATGCCCCAGTTGCCCTCTGGGATTCTTACATTACCAGATGAAAAATGTGTACCTTTTTGACAATCAGGTACACAGAAAGCAATAAAAAGCCTTTTATATCCATTAATTCTTTCTTAATTCAATCTGTGCCCACTCCATTTACAAAATGCTTCAGGCTATGCACCAGATACCTCGTTGCACACTGAAAAGGAGTGAAACTAAATTCTCGTGGGTTGAGCTACACCCTTTTAATCAGAAACCTTGAGATGGAACCTAAACCAGGATAGTGATCCTGTATATCAATGGGGTTCAGATTTAACAAGGGACGTCTAACAGTCCAATGCTTAGTGAGGTACTTATCTTTTTCTGGGCTCGTCAAAGGTCCTATGATTTTTTTTTTTTTTTTGGCCAAATGACCATTGCTGCCCATCTGACAAAATTTTATTGCTGTCGTGTATTGGTGACTTTGGTGCTGAGAAATTATTTGATGAATTTCGAGTAAGAAGCAAGCACATCTTTACCATTTGATGCTCAGTGTCCTTGCCTTCAGAAGCTGGTGCTCCACCCAGTTGGGCTTTTGCTGCTCGATGCTCAGTATGACCTTTTGGGTCAGTTGGCTCGGACTGCTGCGCTCTCCCAGGATACTTTCCAAGCACACACAAATCAAACCCAGCTTCTCCTTGCTCCATCTGTCAAGGGAGGCACCTGTTAAGCGTTCTACGGTGTTCCCATCCTCAAATATCCGACATATAATTACAATCAAGTTCCAGACAAGCAGGCCAGCTTTCTTCAATTCAGCCAAGTTTTTTGACATTTTTCTCTCAGACAGAAAAAAGAAGTATTTAATTGTAGGAGGCAAGCATGCAATCACCGTAGGTAACTTGCTGATTACAATAGATACTGCCTGAGCAGCAAGCCTCGTGAAGCCTGGAAGAAAAGGTGGAAAAGGTATGATTACTGTTAGCATTCTCATCACATCTTAGTTTTTTGTTGTGTGGGGACGTCTAAGTTTTGTGAAGAAAATTATTAAGATGAACAGGATCTTAATGCTTTCCAACAGAATTCCACAAGGAACTCCTGTGGTATTACCTGAAATTCTCCAAATTTCAAGCATGATTTTTTTTCCTCCTATATATGAAAACTAGAAAACTTAGAATCACAATTTATGTGTTTATTTTTTAAGGTTTAAGCTATGAAGTACTGGGATACTGCTAATGAATTAAGTAAAGGTCCACATGACCTTTCACACCAGAGTCTCTTGCAGTCTGTGACACTCGTAAGTATCTCTACCCCTTGGAGCATATTTGTCCCTAGCTAAAAACTACTCTTCATTTGATTTTATGCTATCCTTTTAATTTATTTTGAGATAGAGTCTCATGTATCCCAGCCCGAGTGTAAACTCTTTCTGTAGACAAGGATTGATGACATCAAACTTTGGAACCTTCTCCACCACTCCTCAGTATACGGACTGCTAACATTCTCTACCAGGCCTGGTTTTACAAGGTGCCAGGGATCAAAACCGTGGCTTGTGCATGCTAAGCAAGCAATCTTGGACGATATCCCCAGCTATTCCAAATTTTTAGTATTGGCCTTCCTCTGCGGTTGCAATGCCACAAACAAGCTCTTTGCTGAGCATTTCACTTTTGTTTTTCATCACTTAACAACCAAATGGAAGACCATCCTTCCAAAGTTCTTCCCTCACTCTTTCCCTCCTTTGCTTTTAGATGTCTTCTTTGATGTCCAGCCAAGGACCAGGACTGATGAATTTTCCCATCTCCTTATCTCTGACATTCTGTTTCTCACTGAGACTAACCTATAGGGTGGTAATCCAATTCAGGCTCCTTTTTATATATGGTTCTCCAACAATGGCATCATAAACATCCTTCTGACATGCCATTTTGTATTTTTAAATTATTTTAAATGCCTTATTCTTTGTGCATTTTTCTATTGCTCTTCTATTATCATATAGTGTACTAAAATGTATAAAGTTATTTAACAATAAATGAAGGAAAATGTTTTTAAATTAATTTTTAACATTTATTTTAATTCTTGCCATCAAATATCAGTAACTCAATGATGCTAATGTGTGGTTTAGTATGTTTTATTGTGTTTAAAATGTCAGCTTAATACTGCATGGTATAAACATCGAGTTCTAAGTTTATTTAGTTTCATTGGATTTTCTTATAGGCATTATAAGAACATAGGTAAGACCCATGCAGTACAACTGTAGAATGAGTTGTGCTCTCAGAGTTAAAGCTTTTGCTTTTTAGTCTTAACTACACAATAGACAAACCTGTTGTTGCAACTTGTCAATAAATATCAAACATCCATGAACTCAATTCACTGTTCTTACAAACTAACAGGAAGCATTACATTTTCATAGGTAAGATAAAGGTCTAATGATCAGGAAGACACTATTTGTTATACTTTTAAATATGTTAAAAAATCTGTATCTTAAGTTTGTAAGTGTGCATATATATTTTATTGGTGATGCTGGTTTTTATAAAACAATAATTTTTTTTAGAATAAATTTTAACAATAGCTTCTTGTCACACTTCATGAATTTCTGCCACCAGGGTCCTCCGTAAGGACCTCCCTGTGAACACAGTCTGTATGCACTTTCCATGTGGCTGTTATCTGTTTGCTTGCATTGTCCAGCTGACGCCACTGCTCCAACCAAAGATTTTCCCATAAAACATTCTTTTCATTAAAGACCATAATTTACCACTGAGGAAATAGCATCTCAATTATATTTTTTACTTAACTGCTGTCAAAGAAACAAAACAAAATCAAATTAGTTTGTGTGTGTGTGTGCATTTTCTCTTTGAAACACAATGAAACAAATACCAAAATGCTGTCTCTGTGAGAGACCAAAATGCTGTCTCTGTGAGAGACCATCTAGATTTTTAATGTCCTGCTTGTGCAGTACCTCATGGTGTTCGTTTCTCCAAATCGTCTATTTTCCATATATTATAGTAGTTGCTGATGAAGAAGAAGCAGGAAGTACACTTCAGTTTGTCACTGCAGTGCTCCTGTGCCACCCACATGCTGATGGATGTTCCCACAGGGTCTGCCTATTTATCTTTAATTCTGTGTTTAAAAAAGACACCTTTAAGCATTTGTCATTGTTTGGACAATGTTATAAAAAAACAAGACCATATGTCACTCAGTTTTAACCCTGTGGGGTTACAGAGTTTGTCTTTATGATTTACATCCTTGGTTTTGAAATCTTTTGCTAATCAAGATAGCCGGAGACTGAGAGCTCAATGTAGCATTGCACAAACCTCACAAAGAAGGAATTCATATTCAATAATAATATATGGGTGCTCATACTTCAGATTGTTGTTCCACACTTTTTCTTACCAAATCAGATAATACTTGGGAACATGTCCACTTTGGCACTGTGTACTCTGTTGTATCCCCAGTATTAAAGTACAGCAACAGGAACATGTAAGGATCAGACAAATCTTTTTAGGAAATCAATTTTGTTAACAGCAGACTTAAAGACATGGCACTGATCTATGCAGAAAACTAAAGAAGGAATCATATCTCCATGCCCACCCCCCACCCCACCCCAATCCTGCACTATGGCACTCCTGCCTCTAAATTTACTCACATATTGTCTCCAACACAAAACTCTCTCACTCACAGATTGGGGAAGTGTTCGTATAACAATCTTCATAGAGAACTTTATAAAAGTTTAATTTCTTTTCTTCTTCCCAGAATTGTGTGTGTTCTGGGTGATTGCACTCATTGAATTAAACTCGTCTCAGAGCGCCAGGAGGACAGAATACATGTATAGTATATCTGTGTTCTTAAATACACTGGCTGATATGTGACACTCAGTAAATATTCACTGAGGCAATGGATGGCTGAATGCCAACATGGAGACATCGTCTAGCTTTAGTAGTGTCCTTATCTGAGGGGGAAGAATTCCACAGCCTCCAGTGAGTCTCTAAAAGTGCCAACCCCTCATATTCAGTTTTTTCCTATACATACATACATACCTGGAAAATTTTAATGTTGATACTAAGAACAATAAGAGATTAACAACAAATTGCAAAATAGAACAATTTTAACAATGTTTTGTAATAAAAATTACGTGACTATGAATGTTCTCTCTTGAAAGGACCAAAATAAATACTAACATTTTTGGATTGAAGTTGACTGAGGCCATAAAAAAAAAAAACTCCACACAAACAAAATCACAATAGAGAGTGAAAAAAGAGGCGGGCCAAGAAGTATGATGGCCCCCGAAAGTGTTTAAAACAAGAATGGTAGTGTCCACTGTCGTGCACACTTAGAATGCGCAAAGTGCTCTGTAGCTTCACTTCCCATCACTTTGTTTCATGTGATCTGACAGCTCTTTGTGACTATCTATAGAATGTCATTCTACCCAACTTATCATATTATGAAAAATATTAATTAGTAAGGAATACCCAACAACTGGTATATATATAAAATGGGCACTTCTGTGGGTCAGAAGCTCTTTCAAAAGGACAGCACATGCTGGCAAGGTTGGGGAGAAAGGGGAACCCTCCTCCATTGCTGATGGGAGTGCAAGCTTGTACAACCACTATGGAAATCAGTCTGGTGATATCTTAGAAAACTTGGAATAGCTCTATCTGAAGAACCAGCCATGCCACTTCTGGGTATCCACCCAAATGAATCCTCACCAAACCACAAGGACATATCCTAATCTATGTTCATAGCAGCCTTATTTGCAATAGCTAGAAACTGGAAACAACCCAGATGTCGCTCAACCGAGGAATGGATAAAAAAAATAGAACTTTAAACTCATGGAGATGGTTAGATAGTAGAATGTTAAAGTCAGGTGCCAAATACATATGGACTGGACATTGGGAATGTATGCTAAGCCATATAACTCTTATAATCGTGGCCTATTTATTTCTGTTGTTTTGTATTGTATTTATAGAAAAAGAACCATTTGTTGGACTGAAAGGGAGAGCTGTTGGGGGGAAAAAGAAATACCTTAAACTAAAAAAAAAAAAAAAAGAAGGGAAGAGGATGGGAGGGTTGAGGGGGAGGAGGGTAGAAGGGTGGGACTGGAGGGGGGAGTAGGGAGGGGATTGTGATTGAGATGTAACTTGAAGAAATAAAAAATAAATTATTAAAAAAAACTTTGGTACATCTGCACAATGGAATACTACTCAGCCATCAGAAACAACGAAATCCTGCAATTTGCAGCCAAATGGATGGAACTGGAGAAGCTCATCCTGAATGAGCTAACCCAGACTCAGAAGGATGCACATGGCATCTATTCACTTACAATTGGATAATTGGATTTTAGCCATATAGTACAGGATAACTATACTACAACCAATGCACCAAAGGGAACAGGAACATAGACTTCCTTATCTGTCAATGAGACACTTTGCCCTAGTGGTGCTGCCTTTTAGGCCCCTAGTGTATGAGGAGGCTCTTGGTCCTCATATGACTGCTGAACTGGACAGGGGACTGTTATGTAGGGACACTCCACTCCAGAGGAGTGGGATGGAAGGGTCAGGGGTTAGAATGTGGGAGGGTGGGACTGGGAAGGGAGGAAAGAGGACACTGTGGTGGAGATGTGACCTGAAGTAATAAATAAACATAAAAAAATCCAAAATGTTTCTTAGAAAAGAACCAATTTGTTATGGAACAATTAAGCAAACAGTTCTCATCAAGTGGCAGAGCATGTTAACTGTGTATATGTCATGCTTCCTGTATCACTGAAAATGAATGACATATCCAAAAACTGGAAGGAGACCTAGAAACAATGGGAACAATTCTTACATGAGGAAGAACTCATCCAGTAAAAAGGTGACATTTTCCAATTTCAATTAAATATCTTTACTAGATCCAAAGGCAGTTTGATAGGACTTGGACAAAATTAAAACATTACTAGAAAGGTCACTCATAATAATTGATTTGAGTTTGTAATAGGAGGCTGTTGAACAAGAGCTACACTACTTAGGATCTACACGGAGAAGAATGAAAGAAAGGCTAGAGCATTCAACTGCCTTTTGTGGGTACAATTGGAATGTTTTGAATTGGAAAGTTTTTCCCTGAAGTTGAAAAAATATTCTTTTTAAAAAATGAATATGAAAAGATGTTTTAGTTTAGAAAAGAGAAGATTCATACATATTATATACGTTCAAAAGAATGTTGTGAAAATTCAATGACAATGGAACTATTTCAGCAAAACAGAGAACGTTTTCTTATGAAATGAATGAGAATGTGGAGATAAAGGATGACCCTCAGGTGCACTTGGCAGAAGTGCTTGGAGCAGGAGCAGTAAATTCAGCACAGAAGCAGAGGTACAGGGAATAGACATCCTTTCAGAGAGTCACATGCAGCTACCAAACTAGGTGCTAATGGGATCTACAACCTACATCTGAAGGTGCATTCAGGGAGAAGAAAGTGAAACCTGGTGGTTGCAGAGAAAAACAAAAAACAACCAACCAACCAAACAAAAACCAGTTACACTGAATGAACGACCATGAGGGCACACAGATTACTATTTAGATCGAAAGTAAAGCAAGGCCATGACACTTCTGTGAATACTAAAGCAAAAACAAAAGAAAAATTCGTTACTTGTAGGCAACTCAGAAAAGGCGGAAGATGTGGCCTTCCCCAGGGAAGAACACTGCAGTTGACAGTACAGTGCTAAGCACTCATGTTGATAGTGTACACACAGGTAGTATTATCCGGACTAAACAGGCTACATTTAGGAATATATTTGTATATGCTTGCACTTACACATGCAATAACAATTAGCAAAAGAAGAAAAAAGGTGATGAAATTGAAGAAGCACGGGGAGGGGTGAATAGGGTGTGGAAAAAGAAAAGGGAAGGGAGAGATGTGGTAATCAAATTATAATCTCAAAAGGAAGAAATAAAGCAAATTTCAAAAAAATCATGAAGTACTAATAAATAAAGGTGAGTATTTGAGTCATTTTCACTCCTGCTTGCAATGTCTGTGTGCTCCATACCAAAGAGAGAATGAACGCACACATATACATGTTGAAATGGAAATTAATGCCATTCATCACTCTTATAATTTTTAGAATTTTATTTAACTTAATAGCCTGAGAGATTGTTTCTTTAGGGGATCCTTTAAGGAACTAATGTGGTTACCTTTATTTGACTCTTTTCCTTTGGATTCTCTTGGAGTATAATTCCATTCTCGTGGAATGCTCTGAAGCAGATGAGCAGGAACACGGGGCTTGCTCGGGTTTGTCTCAGTGTTTCTGTGACGTCGTACCGTGGATATTACCCGCCGCACAGTGTCCTTGACGGCATCCATCAGTGCCAGTCTCAGGCAGTGGATGACTTCCGGCAGGAACTCTGCGTCTGCCGAGACTTTAAAATCAAGCAGCATATTATGATTAGCAAGGCTTGGTCACCCCTGTGCCTGGGTCCTCCGGGAAAACTGTTTCACAACTACCTAGTTTGAATCTATAGCAGATGGGAGCTAAATCTAATTAGAACATCATATAATTGAGAATCAGCCCATAAACCATTTGAAATAGAAGTTTCCCTACGTGGACATGAAAGAATGCCAAGTAAGACGATGGTGAGCATCAGCTGCCTGCTAGCTTTGGACTCTGGTGGTGCTGTAGTAACTTTTATTGAGAGCACTTGTCAATAACACGGAAGTTCTAAGCTGCTGATTGGATTGAGTGGCAGAGTGCTTACACGTGTAACACCCTAGGCTTCAGCCCTGCACCCCACGACCAACCTCAACACAGCTTTTACACTTTATTTAAAAACTGACTCAATTTCTCTTTTCCGTAAAAGTAAACCCTAAGAAACTGAGACTGTAAATGACATAAAGAAATATGAGAAACCATTTAAATGTTCAATTAGCTCTCATATATTCATCTACACAAAACAGTCTAAAAGTCTAATACTACACAGCTAAAAAATAAAAGCAGATTAGAAAATAGTAAGGCACAAACACACACTAATAAACTCAAATAAAATGTAAAAAAAAAAGTTAAAGTAGGTACTTAAACTTTGAAGACACATAGTGTAGACAGAATACATAATAGTCCCATTTCCAGTTGCTATAGGCCCATAAATTAATTCGATCTAATCAACACAAAAGACAGAAGAAAAAAATTATCACTCAACAAAGACAAAAGAAAAAAAGTATCACTCAATAAACAGAAAAGAAAAAAGTATCATTCAATAATAATTTCTAATTTGATTTTTCTGTCATAAATTTTAATTTTTCATAAATTAACTGAAACAAAAGCAAAGAAACATAAAACTTGCTCTGTATCCTATAATTTAAAGAATTTATCATCATCTAATTTTATAATACTACAAATCAAAACCTACATATGCAAAACTGGCACAAGATGAGCATCTAAAAAAAAAGAGTAGCATCTGTTCGTATCTACGGACACTAGGAGAAGAAGTCAGAGGGTTGGGTAAGAAGGTGTTAATAGCTGCTCTTAGATTTCACCTATGAACTGTGGCTGTGCCACTCTCCTTCACAGCACAACATTCAGGAGTTCTTGGAAGCTGAATGAATGATGGTTGTAACTCAAATGGGCTTCAGGCCCACAGTAGGGCTTCTAAGATGCATAAGAACAGAGTTTATGTGCACTGGGATTTGGGATAAGACAATAAATGGATTTTTAATTTTTATGGGAATAATCTTTTAAAATTTGTTCATTTCAGACCTGACAAAGCATACAAGTCAAAATAAACTTTATTACTTAATTTTTTTCTATAATTTCATAAAAATAAGAACATAAGTAATTAAGAGGTTTTCATGCCCTCTTTAAGAAAGATGTTCTATGCAATCAAGAATAACCAAATTTAGCTTTATAAAAGCAATGCACAGAACACCTGAATGTGTTTCTAGGTAGAAAGCATTGATATAAATGGATATTCTATGGGAAAAAAAATCTTTCCCATAGAATTTGCAGAGGATTCATATCCAGAACAAAGAACCCCAAATTATAAATAGCAAGAAGTGTCCTTATGAAACACAGTACTATGTGCAATGAATATATACCACTAAAAGAGCGTTTATTATCAAATTTCAAAATCAGGAAGCATTGAAACAAGGTTTCCTTCTAGTCTCTAAGTAACTTGAGAATCAAAAGTAACAACATCACTAATTCAACCATTTCACACTGGAGATTCTTAGATGTTCATCTTCTACTTAGAGTAGAATAGGGGGTGCTGTCAGGAGCTGACATGTCTCGATATAAAAAAAAAATCTTAATTTAAGAAAACATCTTTGAATGCCATATTCTGCAGATCTCTTGGGGTTTTTGAAGACGCCCTATCTATCTCTTATATTTAGATAAGCAAATGTTGCTTGTCTCTTAACAACTTGATTTCTGATTAGCTTAGAAAATAACTGTGATAGATTGTCATAGTAACTAACAAAATGACACACTTGCATGACTATGAGTTTGCATTTCTTAATTATCCTAAACAATTTATGATGGTTGGTATCAAAAGGCCAAAACTTCACATTTCATTTTTAAGCATTACTAGGTACAATACGTTTAAGAAGCGTTACCCTTAATTTTGTATCAATATACAAAGAACTAAACAAGCTTCATAAATTACCCAGCCTTGGGTATTTTGTTAGAGCAACAGAAACTGGCCTATAAAATAACAAATTCATATGGATCCATCAATGGCCATGTCTTCTGTGAACAAGCTGCAAGAGTTTTTCTGTAAGTTCTGACCTGTGAGTCCTGTCACGCTCCACCAGTATCACGATAGTTCTGGAAGGAGCCATGAGGGACGAGGGTAAAAGTAAGATCATGTTGTGTTTCAGCTGTATTCTTTTTTAATTATTTGAGAATTTTGTAGATGCATATAATGTGTTTTCATCAAATCCACTCACTATTCCCTCCTTTAATTCTCCTATTTCTCCCACCAGCACTTTTCTCTCCCAACTTCATGCTCTAAAAAAACAAAACAAAAACAAAAAACCAAAAACCTCCCTGAGTTGACTTAGCGATGCTCGCATTTTCATTGGTTTAGGACCAGCTACGGAATCATGGACAGCTCTGAGGGGACATATCCCTGAGGAAATGGACACATTTCCATCTAACGTGTCATATTTCCAGAGGCATAGAGATATGCTCACTTTTGTCATGAACATGAATATTATCTTTTTTAACATGTTGTACAGAGCCATGTGTGAAAACAGAAGCACAGAAAAATTCCTGGAAGTATTGGAAAAGAAATGACAAAGGTACAAAGCCCTGTGACCTATGCAAATGTGTGTGTGAAGAACAAATGAATCAAAGGCAAAGCTCACACTTACCAACACCCTTTCTAATCAGGGCACTCTGTGTCACTAGTTTTGTTTCATGAATAATGGTTCAAGAATTTAACACTTGAAGAATAATAAATAGTGTTTGAAGCACGAGACTAACTGGATACGATCTTTTGAGAGAATTCAAAAAGAGCTAAAACATCAAGGATTGGTGGGATTTAATGCTGTTTAATTCCTGTTCCTTAATGACCAAATCCAAAGCCAAGCAGTCCTCTGCTAGTTTTGTATCAAGAAATCTGTGTCTCCTTTGAGTAAATAGAATAAAGTGAAAGAATGCAACATACACATGCACACACAGACACAAACACAAACACACACACACAGACCCACACACACACACACAGACCCACACACACACACAGACCCACAGAGA
>CAJQZJ010034249.1:3798521-3843295 GCA_907164525.1 Lophiomys imhausi
ACACACACACACAGACCCACAGAGATACACACACATGGACACACACAGCATAATGATTTTTTTAAAAATCATATTGTTACCAAAGAAATGAAAAGAACTGCTAACTTTGAAGAGGAAAACATTACATATATCTAAAGAAAAATTACTGTTTTGTCTATTAGTGTCTTAGCTTTCTACTGCTGTGATAAAAACATGATGACCTTCAGGAAGAAAGTACTTCATCTTGGGGAAGAAAGTATTTATTTCGCCTTATACTTCCAGGTAATATTTTCCCTAGAAATTCAACACAGGTACTCAAGCATGGAAGAAACCCAGAAGCAAGAACTGAAGCAGAAACTGTGGAGGAGCATGCTTACTGGTGTTCTCTTTGTCTTGCTCAGCTTGCTTTCTTATACAATCCAGAAACATTTTCCCTGGAGTAGCACTGCCCACCATGGGCTGGTCCTCCCTACAACAATCATCAATCAAGAAAATGCCCTACAATTTAAGCCTCACTCCATGAGATGTAATCCATACCTGACAATGTTCAGGTGCCCATAAACTTGGGACAAGATAGAAATTAAATAAATGTAGCAATATCTTCTCTCTCTCTCTCTCTCTCTCTCTCTCTCTCTCTCTCTCTCTCCCCCCCTCTCCCTCTCCCTCCCTTCCTCCCTGTCTCTCCCTCACACTATCTCTCTCTCCCCCCTCTCCCTCTCCCTCCCTCTCCCTCCCTCTCTCTCCCTCTCTCTCTCTCTCTCTCTCTCTCTCTCTCTCTCTCTCTCTCTAGTTTTTTGAGACAAGGCTCTGTTCTCTGTTTTAACTGTAGCTGTCTTGGAATTCACTATGAAAACCAGACTGGCCTCAAACTTACAGAGATCCACCTGCCCTGCCTCCACCTCTTGCCTCTGCCTCTGCCCCTGCCTCTCCCTCTGCCAGAATTAAAGGTATGTTACACCACTGTCTGGCAATAAAATGACTCTTAATGACACTGTACTCTACTTATAGGTCAGTGTCTTGCTCATTATCATCAGGGAAGCTTCCACCTGCAGTAGATGGGAGTAAATTCAGAGACCCATAACCAGAAAATATGCCAAGAATGAGAGACCTTGGAACACTCAGTCCTAAATGGGATGTCTTCATCAAATTTGCCCCTAGGGTTCAGGCAAAAAGATTGTAAGAACAAATAGGAATGGAAGACACCAAGGGCACAATGTCTCATTGACACACCAGGACTGGGGCACACATGAATTCTTAGACAGTGGCCCAAGCATGCGCGGGGTCTGCACACTTCCGAGTCAGGTGGGGCCACAGGGCTAAGAGATGGACACGACCTCCCATCCATAACCCAGAAGCTATCTCCAACTGACAGCTGCTTGCAAAGGAAAACTTAGCTTACTGCAGCAGAGTTTCTTTGGGTATTCAAATCACATTCAAGGCAGGCCACATGCCCATCAGTAGACAGTCAACTAAAAAAAAAAAAAAAAAAACTCAACAGTATTTTGGGAGTTATTTTGTCTTGTAATGGTTTGTCTGGGCATTTTATTTTTACCTTATAAGTCTTTTGCTTATAATTTTTGATTTTGTGTTTTTATGTGTTTCTGGAGTGTGTATATGTGTGTGTGTCTGCATGTGCTTCTCATGTGTCTTGTTCCTTTTTCTTTTCTTTCTCTGTGTCTGTTTTGTTCTGTTCTGGTTTGTTTGTTTTTGCCTGTTTGTTTTCTAAAGAGAGAAAGACGATATGGAGATGTAAGGATGAGAAAGTGGGAAGGATCTAGGAAGCGTTGGAGAAAAGAAAACTATTATTAGAACATGTTAGAATAAAAAAACCCTCTATTTTCAATTTAAAAAAAAGAGGGAAAAAGAAAAACTCTACAGACTTGCCTACAGGTAATCTGAATAGACTTTCGCAATTGAGGGACAGTCTTCTTTAAATACCTGTAGCTTATGTCAAGTGACATTAGTCAGGGAAGTTAGTTTATAGAATATATGGACCAAAGTATCACAAAATATTTGTTACCGGTTACTAATATATTACATGCTAAAAAGCAAAATATAGTATATGGTAAATATGAACTTAAGTATTATGATTGGATACTTCTGTAAAATTAAAAAGACCATTCATCCTATAATTTTTCCCTTCACATCTCCCCACCTTATCCAAAGTTTGACAGGAAATAGATGGCTAACAGTTCCAAACAGTCGCCCTTATAACAAAAAGATGTATGTAAGCTTTTAAAACAAGTCAGGAAAACTAGTATCTACCAAACTTTGAAAACACCTTTAAAGACAGTTTAAACATCAATAAAGCATTTGTGTTATAAATGGCAAGTTTCTTGTACCTGGGATGTTGCATAGAAAGTCCCACAGCTGTTCTTCTTCTATGTAGCTCATGAGAACAATTCCAAAGGTCCGTGGAGAGAAGTGGCAGTGGTAGAGGACTGTAAAGATGGCTTCCACCACGCTGTAGCCTGCATTCTTGTTATTCCCCGTGCCAGTCGTGTGTTCTTGAAAAGAGTGAAGATGTGGAGATCACTGGATGAGATCATATTCTTATCACACCCCTCAGTTCTATGACACACCCTTGCTTACTATTTGCAATTAAGACACACCACAGTCTCTGAAGACTACAATCATTCAACTTCACAGTTTCAGATGCATCTGTGGGTAGCTATTGGAAAATATCTGTGAGAAGAACCATAATGGCATCATTTTAAGAGGCAAGGCCAGTTTTCCTGTAATTCATAATTCTTTTTCCCCTTAAGGAAATGTTTTTGTTTGTATTTCTCATTTAAAAATTAAAAACATTCCAGAAACATTTTTTTAATTCAGAAAACTAAAAGTGCACCATGACAAATTCACGTTCTTTGAACTAAAAGTGCACCATGACAAATTCACATGTTCTTTGAACTATGCAATCAATTCTGTATTTCCTAAAAATACTGACACCTTCGTTTCTGACTGAAGCGAATTTTCAGTTAGTTCCTTTACTAATACACTAATAAGTAATTACACAGCAGCAAAGCTATTTTAATTACCCTTAACATCCCCTCTCTGGTTCTATTATGGCTTCTTTTAAAGATAAGTTTTCAGAGAACCAGGCATTACTGAATTTTTATGGCACATGGAACTGAGAAATAATTCCTATTTTGATTAAATAATAAACAGCTGTATCTTAATAAACAAAAATATGTCTTCTATTAATGTAATCTAGAGTCATTGGGAATGGGAATAAGTACCTTTCCTATATTGGCTTATTTGAAAGCTTATCACTTTCATTTTATAATTTTATTTATTGGGTTTGCTTTTAAGAACTCACTTTTATCTAGATATTAAAGAAGCAACACCATAGGTTCTATGTCGAGAGCATTTGTTCGTTTTTTTCCCAACATCAATTGTAGCCAAATTATTCTTTATTTAACTAGTCATTGTTGTCCACCTTCTTTGTCTTCTACCTGCAATATGCATAGTTTGCTTGTAGGAGATAACTGAGTCTGTTGTCTGGGATGGGCATGCAGCAATGTCCTGACAGCATTCATCAACTATGATCAGATTACAGATGGTCATGTAACCAACAGAAACCTTCCTAAAGAGTTTTGCTGTAATAATTGGTGAGAAGTGTTCTTTTATTTTTTTAATACATTTATTTACTAATTCAAGTTACATCTCAATCACAGTCCCTTCCCTCCTCCCCTCCTGGTCCCACCCTCCTAGCCTCCACCCCCCTCCCACCTATCCTACAGCTCTGGTTGGGGGGGGCACATATCTGTGCCCCTCAGATCATCAGTCACATGAGGGCTAAGAGCTTTCTCTGAGCACTGCTGTTTTGACTGTACTTGATAAGATGGTAGAGTAGGCTGGAAGTTGCTTTGGGTGGTCATTTGGGGAAGAACGTTACAAAAAATTCATCTGCTACAATAAGAATGAGAAATAAGACCTTTTTTCCTGAAATTATTTTCCAGTTCTGAAGCATCTTGTTCAACCCAAAAGGACTCATTTGCTGTGCCGTTTAAATGTGCTTTCCCATTTGCGTTTCTTTCATCATTCTAGAATGTTGTCCTGTAAAGAACTGTGAAATGCTGTCTTCAGGGCATGACAAAGCCATTCAATAAAGATCTCACATCATTACTGCCACCTACACTGGGGCTGTGTAAGACTGTGACTTTAAACTATCAGTCACAAGGAGAGTTACACAGGGACATCCCCTTCCCTACTGTACTACTGGTTACTGATAGATTCAGGGGGGAGAGGAAGTCATGGTTTCAGTTGTAATCCCCCAATGAACCCACCAGGCTCCAAAGAATAGATCTAAATCCATGGTTACACAGGGCCTGGTGGGTCACAAATCATAAAGACAGGGATGTAGGAAAAGAACATACGGGGATGGGGGGGGGGAGGATTGACAGGCAAGACAGGGTTGGGATGAGAAATAACAGGATGCACTTTTTTCTACAGGCACTAAGTTTTCAAAGAATAAACTTAACAAAGGTCATTTAAAACATTCTCATATATATATGTGTATACATAAAATTTTCCAGTGTGACCACCATCTATCTATCTTATCCTGGTCACTCTTGTTGTCTTCCTTAGATGTGAATCACTCTGGTACCTTCTCCCCATTTCTCATTTTCCACACTAGGGAGGTCAGAGGCCAGAATCCAAACATGGTTGAATTGATCCAGTTTTTTGTTTTGTTTTATTCTTTTCTGGTATGCCTGACTGTGGGGACTTTTCTTTTGACCATGATTTTCCTTTAATTAAGACAAACTTTGTCAAGGCAAGCAAGAAAATCTTGGGTTTTCATGCCAGGTGGTTCTTTGGAAATGGTCAGTAGGAAGATGGGGTAACCCAGTAATGATACCCACCAATAAAGATGTTAATTTAAATTGCATTTCTTTCATCAGTAAATTACACATTAAAATTAATATAAAATTTTAAGCTAGATAATCTTTTCAGTAATATCTAAAGGGACATTTTCACTTTGGACACCATTATAAATATTTTTAAGCACTGAACTTATTTAGTGCCTTGTTTTAAACCTTTAAAGGAGATTTGTGTCAAGCAAAGAACTATCAAGCCCCAGGAGACTGTTCTATTGCTAGCACAGATTTACAGCTACATTATACACTAGCATTTAGATCTTAAAGGCAACTTTTACTTTCTACAAGATGTCAGTTAGAAACTCCTGCTGAGTCACTGAGATACATTTGGCAGCAACATTATAGAGAGTGTGCCATGTGCTCAGGGATGCTGAATCAACCAGACACCAATAGTACCACCTCTAAACAAAGAAAAAGGCTGGAAGATGCTTAATCAAAAATATAAGAACAGAACACACAGCATTTAGAACAGGGAAACTCCAAACAGTAGACAATGGCAGGGGTGGTCAATATCACATAAAAATAACTTTAAAGAAATACTAAATTTAAGTGTGAAAACATAGTTCACTAACGAAAAAACAAAATAAAATTTGAATTTTATTAGAATGTTAGTTTAATAATACTGCATCTAACACTCACCCCTTGGGTCAAGTCCTTATTTGCCATCGTATCTGAGAGCAGCACTGCACGTCCTCATTTAGCTGAATTTCTCTGATTTGTACATTCATTTACTTATACACATTTATAAAGTTTGTCCTTCCCACTTTTCTCCAGCAGCCAAACCCCTGGACATTAATCTTGATGTGCCATAATGACAGTTCCATTCATAGCCTCTTATAGTGCCTGATACTATTTGATGCTCAATAAATATCAGTTTAATAAAGAAATCAATTATAAAATCAAGTGGTTAATTTCCAGACACTTCTAAAAAGATTCATATCCAAAACTCTTGTGTTATCTTTTTAATTCACCTAAAACAATAGAAAATCAGAAAATAATGACCTCTCTTTCCTTTAACAAGGACCACTTGAAAAATCAAGTGGAATATTATCTGATTCTCTGTATCTGTTTCCCTATTTGTAAAATGTTCCTAATAATTCAAGGGTTATAAATGAACTAATAGGTCAAATCACATTGAGTTGTTTAGGGGAATCATGTTGTAAAAATACATAATAGGATCATTTGTAGTCTGATGTCTAATCCCATTACATATTAATGTACATGGAATTACATGGAAGTACATTAACTATAAAAGGAGACATATGTTCCTGTTAGTCATATTAGACATTTTAAGTACCATAAAAAGATGTAATGTAAACTATTTCAGTCATTGTCAAGCAAGATTGGATCTGATTCTGTGTGGGTGAAACATCATAGCAAAATCCATACTTCTATGTTCCAAGCTCTCTGTGAAGGATCTCAAAAAGAACTAATAGAATTTTAAAAACAATTATTTTACCTAGTTTTCAGCTGCTAGGGAAGTACCTTGTCAGACAACATAGACATCCTAAAGAAAGAAAACTATCTACTACAAGTCACTATTTTATCATAGCAATCAGTGCAGTTCTTCTCCTGTGTTGCCCAAGGAGCAAACTCAGATCGAGTGTTGAGGTTTTCAGAGAAAGCGTTTGGTTTTTTGTTTGTTTGTTTTGTTTTTTAACCTGCTGTGGACTCCTGCAAGAGCAGCAAGTGTTCTTAACCAATGAGCCTCTCTTTACCCATCAGTAAAAATGGTTAACGTGCATTCTATCTGCAAGATATGCAGTCGGAACCTAGTAAGGAAACTGAGATAAGATGCTGGGCTGTCTATGTCCTTCTGTGCCTCACAGGGGCCTTGTTGCTCAACAAGCTGTGGGACATGAGTAGCAGGAGCCACACCACCTAGAAAGATAATTACAAACGTGTACAAACCTGTTACCCAGTGAGTCGGATCTAAAGCCTCAGCTGCATCATGAGGTTGAGGGTGTCTGAACCTTAACAACAAAACTTGATTGATCTAATTACACCCCACCCACCCACCATCATCTCCACCAACGTATCTGTAGATGCAGCCAGCCCTGGATGATAGCTCTTTCTGAGACCATACTGATTCTCTGGAAGTCACTGATATCTCCAAGCTAGTCCATTGCCATTCACAGAAAGGACTTGGGAAAACACTAGTATAAAAACACAGAGGTACTCCCTACTGTTCTCAGTAAGAACATGCTATCGATTCAATTACAAAAACATTGACTGATCAGAGTCCTGTAGTGCAATTGTCATTACAGCAAACACAGCCAATGATGTCAGTGTTAGGTGAGCTAAGAAAATTGAGGAGGGGCCCATTTTCACTTTAAGGCATTTCCTAAAAGGGGCTCTGATTATACCTAGGAAATGGGATACATATGCACATAGATACCATAACAAAAGACTAAGCTAGCTTCTGTCACAATGTCTGATATTATTTAGAATTATACTACACAACAGGAAATTATACTACATGACAAGAGATTTCATTAATTTTAGGTCAAATGTTGCTTACTAGTGCCAGCCAAATTTTATCTAACAGTCTCTCCAGATCTGTTTCTTGGTTATCTTTGGGCATTTTGTAATACGGTTGAATAATACAAAGTATACTATGATAATTATCTGTCACTGTAGTTGCTAATTGCTTCCTAGAATTGCTCAGCCCTATTCCTTGCTATACACTTTGTGACTTTGCTTGATGTCTTGTGGTTTGGAGGGCTGATGCACACACCCCTGAAGCCAGCTGCATAGGTCCAACACTGTACTGCTGCCTACAACTGGGCATCTTAGTTTTCCTCTGTGTTTCACTTTCCTGCTCTGTTAAGTAGAGGGTACTGACACAGTACTATTCTGAGGAGTCAGTGAAAGAACACATTTACAGCTTTTAAAACCAGTGCCTGGGGCTTCTTAAATATTATGCATTTGGCAAGTTGCTATTATATTATTGTGGAATATCATTAGAACTCAAGAAATGCCATTGGAGATTAGTTTGGAGGCAATAGACAAAGAAAGGCATGTTAGTCCTACTTCATTCAAACACCACTTAGCAAGAACGGCCAGTCAACAGACAACTTGGAAATTGCCAAATGTTTGTTATTTTGATGCCACATGTAAAAGCCTTGCAGGCCACTTGGTCTTGGCAAAGTCATTAACAAAATGATTGTCCTGAAATTTGAAAGTCAATAATTCAAAGTAATGTCTTATAATTAAAAGCCTTCTGAAACATCTGTAGTTGGGTGGTTTATTTTCTTTGGATTTAACATGGTCTAATGTAAGAACAGCAAGAATTCCTCACCAGGTAACTGGAATGGTTATAAGGAGTGTCAGCTATCACCTCCCATTAAAATCAGTTTTTTTTGTTGTTTGTTTGGTTGGTTTTTTGAGACAGGGTTTCTCTGTGTTACAGCCCTGACTGTCCTGGACTCATTTAGTACACCAGGCTGACCTCAAACTCATATGTGCCTGCCATTTTCTGCCGAATGAGCTGTTTTTCTTTTTTTTAATCAGAATTTAGCAACTTGAAAATACTTAATTTTATACAAGAGAACTTGCCATCTATGGCAAGAATATGGTCAGAAGATTTAGCCTATGTAACATGTTTTACTATTAATGTATTTAACTCTGTTATTTTCTGACCCTGAGTAAAAATACCTATTTCTCTGTATGTTTTGCTGATACTTCTAAAACAAATAGAAATTCTGATATGACATTTATAACTGAAAGCTAAAGATACCATTCACACTTTGAGAGGTTTCTGACTTATATTGTATGGTTATCAAGAAAAATTTTATGCCAAGTATATTGTACTTGAAATAAAGCACAGTCTGTTTTAAGATATATATGACTATATGTATATATATATATATATATATATATATATGCGACTATGGATATTTTATATATATATGTTATACTAACACTGTGTACATGTAAAGTTATACGTATGTCATAAACATACACACACACACATATATATGTATAACTTTCCTGAGCCAGTTAAACCTAAAATTAAGCTTTATTAGTTAAAACAAAAAGAAATTAATTATGAAGAGAAGCTCTCTTATAAAAAGACAAGAATAATGTTGCTTAATTAATAGCAGTTTAAAGTTTTGCTTTCCGAAACATATGGTCAAACAAGTAAATTATCAAATGCTGTCCTAGATTCTTGAAGACTTTAATTAAAGGAAAAGACAATTTATGTAAAAATTAGTACAAATTTACTTTTACATGCATTGTTCCAAGAGGTAATAACATTCCTTAAGTATGCTGTTTCAAACTTGACATGACAAGAATTCAAGATGAGTTTAAAACAGTGGTCACTCAACTGACTAGTAAATTCTGTCACTTCATCATCAACGTATTTGAAGTAGCAAGAAAAATTCAATATGGAACAATACCAAGGCTGCCATGTAGTAAATAGCATTTACAATAAATGATAGTATTTGAGCAGTTCAGCAAACACACTAACATTTCCATAAGAACCATACTTGAGATTGCAAACCTTTTCCAAACATTATCATTTTATACATACCAGGGGGTGACAATCAATTTTGAAAAATACATAGTGGATTTATTTGTTAAAAAATCCAGTTGATTATTTATAAGTACACCTGCTTTTCTTTTATTAAGTTGCTACCAGTTTAGTCATAAATGTGTGCTCTTTCTTCCAGGCTGTTCAACCTTGTCAATAGAAGAAGATCATTTGTTCTAAGTAAGATCTTTGCCACACCCATCTGCATTCTAGGAATCTGATGGTAGAGCAGGGATCCTTTTCCCCTTCCTCCTTCATTCCTAATTCAATGCACCAATTGAATAAGACTATGAGGTTGGAGCCCAACCAATGCGAAAGAGAGTCAAAAACTGATGTAGAATAAAATCCAAGGGCACTTCCTGTCTCTGTGGGTTACTTTCTGAGCACACTGAGACTAAATTTTTGCCTTACCTAAACACTTCAATTGGAGTGTGGTCTTTTTTGTTTTTGTTTGTTTGTTTGTTTTTGCAGCCCCAAACTTATTTCTAACAGTGTCAATGGAATACACTTAGAGACAAAACAATTACAGTCTTTATTTTCAAAGAAATTGGAGTTTTTAAACTTCCATTTTCCTTGAACCAACTTTAATAAAACTTGCCTCTACACCAGAGCCTTCTGGCAAACTAAGAGCCAGATCCTCTCCTTCCTGGAGGAAGTACTGGCTAGCCTTCCTGTGGGCAAGTATGTATCTCTTCTAGCCTTTGTCCCAGGCCTCCTATAAATTATAACATGGCCACAGGCATGGAGTGAAGGAAATTAGACTCCCTCTACCCATTTGGCCAAAGTGTAAATAAATCCATTTTCTTCTTATCAATTTCTGTTTTCTAATTTCTTTTTAAAACAGGAAAACAAAGGCAGTGGGTTTATATACCAAAGTGCTCATTTAGAGAATACTATGGAAAAATCAATATTCTCCTGAGAGGCCCCTCCCCTAGGTGCTTTTGGGAAATGAACAGGAAAGTAGGTAAGGGGTGGGTTTGGGAAACTGGTCTTAGCAGTGGGTGTTGTGTGCTTGCTAGGTATGAAAGCTATCCATGGCTGTCAACTCCACCACATCTAGAATTAACTAAAATCCAAGTGGCTGTGAGGGATTTTTTTTTTTTCTTAATTAAATCATCTGAAGTGGGAAGACCCATGTCCAATCCAGTTCTTCTGCTGGTGGCCTAAATAAAGAACAGGGAAGAAGGAAGCTTGGGCTCTCTTGCCTGTTTGTTTACCCCTTCCTAGCAAGTCCATTCCTTCACTGGCTTAGGGCCTACTTTGGGAAGCTGGACGTCCACCAGCCTCCTACTGAATTCTTGGATCCTCCATTCAGCAGTCACTATTGGTGGACTACCTGGACACCAGTCTGTAAGATATTCTAATGTGTGTGTGTGTGGGGGGGGGACAGAGAGAGAGAGAGAGAGAGAGAGAGAGACAGTGTCATACTATAAATTTTGTTCCTCTAGAGAATCCTGACTAATACACAGGGTGGAAGGTCACTGGAAATGTGTCCCTCCCTCATAAGCAGTAACTTGTAAAACCAGGAACTGAAACTACAGGATTCTGACTACTTACCAAAAGAATGAGAATGGGGCATATCTTGACCCCAAACAGAGCCACATGCTGAAGTGTTGGAAGGTTGTGACCTTACCCATCTAGAAGCTCTCTGGCCATAACAAGAACAATAGCATCGACCCCTGCCATTAAGGGCCAATACAAGTCAGTCATTTGGATTAACATCTGCAAGAAAGCTGTCCTGGAAACTTTAGAACTCATATAAAGTCTATACAAAATGTAGAGCAGCACAACGTACTTTTGGCCTTTTTCTACTGTCACCTCTTAAGAGAGTCTTACTTTATTCTGTAAGGAACTCTGCCTATGTAAATTCTATTCTATGTATCTTGTCTGAATTTTCCCACCAGAGATCTTAAGGAATGGAGATCTGAGGACAGGCCGGAGTGATATCCTGGTGGCACTGAGAAAACCCAAAACTTACCAGACATGACTTGGGCAGTTTGGACAAGGACATGCCATGGGCCTCATGATATACCAATGGCTGGTAGGAAGTAGGGATATTTTAATCATTCACATATACACTTAACAATGGTAACTACAAATAAAGAAGTCAGGATAGAAAACACTGTGAAGCGCAGAGAAACAAGGAGCCAGGATGAAGAGAATGTTCAAGCATCTGAAACAGCAACAGACTTTTTTTTTCTTTCTGGTATACCCTTTATTAAGGTACAGGGGAAGAGTTCAGGGCAGGGGACAGAGACGGAGCTATGGGAGAAGTTGGGCCATAGAGAAAGAGGACAGCGGAAAGTTAGAACACAGAGAAATGGAGTTAGAAATCCAGCAACAGGCTTTTACAGACTGATGGCAGCAGCATTGCTTGGGGACTTCTAGATGAGAAAACCCAGTGAGGCAAGGTGGAAAGGAAGCACACATATGAGACTTTGGGCACAAAGACAGGGAAGGGTTAGGTGGGTTTGTGGTACATGTAAGGGAACACTTGGGAGGGAGGTAAATCAAAAGGTCAGAAAACTACTTTGGTCTTAGTGGCAAGAGGACTTGGATGTGGTCCTGTGTATGGTGAGGAGCTAGACAGAAGTGAGTTCGAATGAGGACCTTGAGTACTCTGGACTCATGTGTGGTACAGAAGAGGCATCCACACAACAGATTTTGGTTAGAATGTTCACACAGGTGAGAGACAGGACATGGTATATATTCATGCAGCATTCCTTGCCATTTTCTAAAACAGTATTAGCAGGGAAGAAATTTTAATTAAGCAATACATGGTTTCTTACTCCTCAATTTTCATTCATAATTGTCTAACTTTACTTCTCTGTTGGAAGTGGAAATGATTATCAGCCACAGCTGCTGGCTTACTGTCTTGAATCTTTAAGGTAGTCTAAAATTTCAAGTGCTGATCTAATGTAATTTCTACTTATTTATTATCTAATTAAGGTTTGTGCTTTGAAAGTATAACTGCCTTCCTACAATATTCTTAGGCATTTCAACTCCTGAATGTTGATACCTTCTATAGAGTGGCACTTGTGATGGAACAGCATCACATTTACTTAGAATTATCCTTAGAATTCCTGAAACTAAAAAGATCAATCAGGCTGGAAAAACAGTTCATCAGTTTGTTGCTATGACCTGTCTATTTGTTTCCTACCCTTCAGGAAATACTCAATTAGGTCAAAAGTTCCATTCAACTATGGCAATGAATGTTTTCTGCAGTGCTGTGCTTGGTTTTGTTTGTTTGTTTTGTGTTTAGGACTTTCTTGAAACTACACATACTCACTTGAACTCTTCAATAGGATTTTCGGTATGAGGCCACCACCGTGGAGCAGGGTCTCCAGAAGCAGGTCCCACTTACAGCACGGCTGTGATAAGAGCAGTTTCAACTGACCCCGGGCGTTCAGTCCTCCAGCTGATGGAGGTCTTTCAAAATACAAGATAAGATGGAGTAATGAAGTTAATCTATCTATGAAATTAATAGCCTTAAAGTCCAGACATAATGCTAATTCCTTTAAATGTCAATTTCTTCCTGATTACTGTAAAAATGCTTTCATGTTTGCTTGCTTTAGGGTTGCTCGGGGAAGGAATTACATTTAATCTCAACTAGCTAAAAGCAAATTAACACTTGGTAGCCAGCCAAACTTAAAATTGATACAAAACAACCATGCGTATATTTTATAGAACTCTCTCTCTCTCTACCTATCTCTGTTTCTTGGAGAAAAGAAAAACCACTTATGCATTTATTTTGAATGTCTTCATGTGTTTACTTACTAGATGCATAATGGCTGCCTGCTTTATATTATTAGCTTCTTTTCTTATTTGGGGAAAGGTGTTCCAGTGAGCTTTTGAATACTTGAAACTTTGTGTTATGCTGAAATTGCTAGTAAACTAAAGGAATTCAAAACTTCTGTGAAGGGCCAGCCACAATCTAATTACTTAGTAAAAAAATCCTTAAATCAACATGCAATTATCAGAATTAATGGTCACTCACTCTGTGACCTACTTAGTGTCATCAAAGAGAAATAATTGCAAGATAAACAGGCTTCTGCTTTCTAATCTATTATCAGTTTTGAGCAGACAATCAACTTCCCTAGAGAACTACTTTCATTTACTGGTGTATCAGCACTGATCAGAAGTGGGAATTACCAATAACATTGTTCAACTTTTCCTTCTAATAGCCCCCATTTGGATCACCTAAAGGCCATAGCAATAGAGATGAACTTAACAATAGCAAACACAAGAAACAGACCTATCCTGAGGCAGTGACTACAAGGGCTGTGGAAGTAAGTGGCAGAGGGAAGGAAAGGTGGGATTTGGATGTGTGCAAGTTGGAATGTGAGGGGAACACACATAGCAAAGTGTAGGGAGAACAGTTTGTTATACTGCATTTAACAATGATTCCCTATGTAGTTGGCCACCAGATAACCAACACCTAGATGGCTGATCTGACTTTTTAAACCTTAGTTCCCAGGTCTGAAGCAGCAGCATGAGAGAATGTGCAAAAATACAAATATGCAGATTCTGTTTGTTTCTCACTCTCAAGCCCAGGTTGGCCAAGAACTCAAACTCACAGTGTAATCAAATTTTGTTTTAAACTCAAGGCAATCCTCCTGCCTTGGAATCTCAAATACTTGGTAAGAACCATCACACCTGGCTCAATTTCTTCAACTCTTTTTCACTAGACCCTGACAAGGTCTCTCTGAGAAATCCAGCTGCATGTTCAGGTTTGGGACCACCATTGCAAGCAGTGCTTTCTTAGGTACAGCAGTGGAAACAGAACTGACTCACATCACCTTTCATGCCTCTTGGTCAACACTAGTCTTGACTTGCTGTCAACAATGGGATAAATGTTTAGGCTGCTCCAGAATTCAATGTTCACACTTTAATTGCAATGTGGTATCATCTGAAGACAGGGTCCTTGCAGGGGAAGGTTGGATCAGGACTTGGAGAGGTCATGAGTAGGATTAGAACTCTTAGATGAAGAGGCCATGCCCTTCTTTGGCCATGAGGATGCAAGAATCTGCCCTTTAGCAACCTGGATGAAGGCTTTCACCAGAACCTGACTGCAAGTAAGTACCCATACACAGCATCTGTTATAGTAGTCCGCATTAATTAAGACACCATTCATCCAGGGAACTTCCTATGACGTTTACATTTACCTCAGTTGTACCCACTTGTCCTGGCTAGTTTTAGTCAATTTGACACAAGCTGAATCATATGAAAGGAGGAAAATTTAAATGAGAAAACTGCCTCCATAAAATCTGACTGTTCGTGAGCCTGTAGGACATTTTCTTACATTTGGGCCCACTGCAGGTGGTGCCACATCCCTGGGGTGGAACTCCTGGGGTCTATAAGAAAGCAGGCTGAGCAAGCCAGGAGGCTCAAGAGAGAAAGCAGGACTCTTCCATGGCCTCTGTATCAGCTCCTGCCTCCAGGATCCTGCCCTGTTTGAGTTCCTGTCCTGACTCCCTTGGATGATCAAGTACGACATGGAGGCATAAGCCAAATGAACCCTTTCCTTCACAACTTGCTTTGGGCTGTGCTGTTTCACTCCAGCAACGGTAACCTTAAATAATACACCACCCTTTAATTTGTAACAAAAATTCCACTTTTCCCTGAAAACTCGTCAATGAATGTTTCTCTTCAGAGTGGCCTGTGAATTAAAGAATCTATGACAAGATTATTTCAGCACTTGTTATTTCATCAGCTTTCATCAACTAAAATTTTCTCTCTCCATGTAGATTCAAGTGTTTGAGGATACTTGTTTTGGTATCAGCCAAAGTTTCTGCATAAAGCAAATACTAGCTGATGTTGCTGATTGACTGATTTGGTTGGCTAGCATGCAAATGAGGAGATAAGTGAAAACAATAAAGGAACTTTACACTAGAGTAAGTGAGAGGAAAAAGAGAGAAGGATCAAAGATATAAATAAAGAAAACTTAAAGCATCTCCTTGGCCTAGCATTGGAAACATTCCATAACTTCATGACGCACAAAATTCTCCAGTCTGTACTTAAGCTTTGATTCAATTCAGGCTTTCCTTGTGAAGCTCTGATAACTGGAAGCAAGAGTAACTCTGTGGGCATTTGGGCAACATTAGGTAGTGAAGTTCCTGCCATGGGTGGCTGATGAAGAACCAAGCAACTTAATTCTCATACCAGAGGAGTCAGAGCCGTGACTTTTGAGCATGTCAGGAATTCCGAGTTACTTTTCACTTACTGTGGTGGTTCCAAAAGACACAAAGGCCATTAGGACTTCCTTCCTGGACCTGAAGCCCTCCATGGACTAATAGATGAAAGCAGCTGGATAGCAATGGCGACATGTGTTGTTGGTTTGCTAACCTTATCTATGTACATATTCTGCTTGAGGTATTGTTCTGCTAGAATGCATAGTGAGGGTCTCTGACTGACAGCTAGAGCTGGCAGGAATGTGACCTTAATAGAGGAGCTGACTTCAAGGTGGAATTCTGCATCTGCGGAAGAGTGGAACGTGGGACTTTCCTGATGTGGCTGCAGTGCACAAAACTGACTGGCGATAACTGGTATTTTTAGCAGAGTCCCTTGGTCATAAAACTAATTAATCGAATGTCACTTCTTCTTACTTAATCTGAATAACTGGTTAATAAGAAAAATACCTCATTTAACAGATTGGATGCTGTTCACTGAAATGCACCTCAATTCTTGGATCTTTCAACTTACCACAGATTTTGAAATGTACAATAGAATGAATCACTATGAGGAAAAATAAAATAGTACAAACATTCCTCAGTTCCCCAGCTCTGTGGAATGAGTGCTCTGAAGAGTCTGTGTGAGACATATGGAGAGGCATATGTTCACTCATCCTCTGAGCTGGTAGAGCTGTGAAAGTGCGATTAGTCTGAAAAACGACAGAAAGGGAAAAATTCCTCTGTGTGTGTGTGTATCAAATGTGTACATGTCTAATTCTACTATGACATCCAGAAGAGAAGAAAAAATTACAAATCCATCAAAACTCATACATTTTGTCCAGGAAGACAGAATAAATTCATGTTTGGGTTGAACTAACATTATACTTCAGTAAATACTGTGCTTCTGGGCCATGGATTGGCCAAAAAAATTCCTCAAATCCAAAAGTCATGAGGTTCAATCTTTATTGGTTTATGGAACTTACAAATTTATGGAATAACCATGAAAACTTTTAGCTCTACCTTAGCTGAATGACTGTAAAATAGATCATTTGTAATTCTGCATCATGCTCAAGCTATGGTATGAGCTGGATTACTGCTCAGGTTTTATGACTGTAAGTTAATATATCCTCCCAAATATATATCTTACAGAAACTACTACTGGAAGGTGGAATGAACTATGGAACACACAGCTTATGAGTACATCAGCACTGTTAGGGTGCTGTCTTACGAACTATGAAATGCATAGCTTATGGGAACATCAGCACTGTTAGGGTGCTGTCTTACGAACTATGAAATGCATAGCTTATGGGAACATCAGCACTGTTAGGGTGCTGTCTTACGAACTATGAAATGCATAGTTTATGGGAACATCAGCACTGTTAGGGTGCTGTCTTTTATGGTGTTGACACTCCTTGCACCAGGAGGTGAAAAGGTGAGCCTCTTTTCAGAAGTTCATGGTGATCTACTGGGAAATTATCAGCTCTATGTCCCCATGGTCTCAATCCTGTAGGCTCTTGGGAGAAAAAGCCCAACTTTTTTGTTGAAATGGTGAATTAGAGGAAGTTCTGAGTAAATGTCTGTCTTTTCTTTATTCCTTAATGGCCCCTGTCAGATCAGCCTTTGAGGATGAAAGTCTAGTGACTCCACTGGGAAAGCAACATAGGTCAGCAGACATGATGAACAGTGACGACAGGAAGACAGAATAGCTAGTAAAAGAACGTAAAGGTGATGATGATGATGATTACCACTTGCAAATTCGGAAAAAAAAAAGCCACCTGAAGCAGGGACTACTGTAGTTGGCTCAAGTATTAGTCTGCATTTGAACTGTTTGGAGTGGGCAGAGAGTGAGACAGAGTTCTGTGTAGCCCTGGGTGTCCCACACCCTGCTCTGTCCTGGAACCAGGTTAGCCTCAGACTCTGCCTCTGTCACCCGGAATGCTAGGATTGAAGGAGAGCACCACCAAGCCTCTTTCTTTCTTTCCTCCCTTCCTCCTTCCTCCCTCCCTTCCTTTCTCTCTTTCTCCTTTGAGAAGTTATGATCAACTATCATGAAGAATCAATGACAGGACTTAGAGAATTTGACATGGAGAAACAGATCTCAATGACTCTACACTTTCTTATCTTTACCTTTTGGCTTGTGCTATATGGATCAAAGGGGAAGGAATGCATACAACCTTAATTTCCCTAACATTTAGGCAGGATAGGATATAATGCCAGGGAACTGAAACTCTTAGAGAAGAGCCTGGGAATATAATTCAGTTGGTAGAGAACTTGCCTATCATCCACAACCCCAAGTTCAATTCCCAGTATCACATGAACCAGGTACAGATGCCTGCAATCTCACCGCATACCAGGTGTGGGAATGACACATGTAATCTCAGCACTTGGGAGCACCAGAAGTCTACGGTCACCTTCTGCTATATAGCAAGCTCAGGGTCATTTGGGATACATGAAGCCATGTATCCTAAATTAGGAGTCACGAAGAAAAAAAAACTATCAACCAAGGACTGACGCTGGAAGTGGTCTAGTGTAGGCTTCAGAGTCCTTATTCTTTTAGTTTAATAACTGGAACAGTGTATTTTGCCTTGGTTTTTAAATTCCTACCCCCAGTCTCACAGGTCCCACACATAGACAAAAAATATAGGTAATAAAAGAATGCTGAGAACTGAGAAAATAATCTTTCCCAAGGAAGGGCTTTCTGATTTTATCCAGTACTAAGTGGTCAGCTCTAAAACCGTATATATTCAACTAACACTAAATGGACTGAGCAGGTTGTATTTGTTGTATGTTTAGGTACACATATGCATGCACATGCACACAAACTCACACACACACACAGACGATAATAACAATTAAAGAAAAAAAGGCAATTTCTACAGAGAATGGGTGGGGTACAAGCATGGGAAGAACTTTAGGGAGGATGGGAGGGAAGAAATTATGTAATTATGTCTTAATGTAAAAAAATAAAAAATTAATTAAAACAGAAAATGTATTGACATATTTTTAAAAAAAAAAAGCTCCCTCAAGGCTTAAGATCAGCCACTCCTTCAATAGTTGAATTGAAAGATGACATAAATCTCTCTTTGCTTCACTATCTCCTTCTTTCCCAGTGTTCTTCCTACTTAGAAAATAAACTACTTTCACTTTTAATTTGTACTGGGAAAGGTATAGGAAGGGTATGTTTCTCAAGAATATTCAATTTGGGATATGCATGAAGACACTGTATATCTCAAGCTCTATTTTAAGAATAATGAACAACAACATTTAGTTAATAGATGTGGCTGCTTTAAATCCAGGTCCCTTTGACTTCAAGCCCATGCTCATTCTTTTAGTTCATGTTGTCCCTCACTAAGTCTGATGGATATTTTGGTAGATAAGTTGAATTTTCTGGCATAGAAGATATTGGGCTCCATTCAAATCTCCTGATTGAAGATATCAAGTTCTTAACCCCCAAATTGAGTTTTTTCTTAGGGATATGTCCCAAATTAGAGACACTTTACTTAAGATATAGGGAATGATTTCAACCAGATGGTTTCTGGCATGTAACATTGGGACAAATTTATACCAGAAAGTTTAATTTACATTATTCAGAGAACAAAGTCAAGAACATAACTCAAGACAAGCTGAGGGTTACAATCCTGATTGGGGTGGGGGGGGGGGGGGAGCAGGAGTAAGGAAGTCCCAGTATTATGACATTACTCATTTTCAATATCTTGTCTTTCAAAATCTTTCCATGAAAAGAAGCAAAGGAAACTTTTAAAGTCACTTTGTTTTCTTTCTCCAAGAAGATAATTTTAGTACCTGAGAAAAGAAGTTACAGAAATTAAAAAAATATATTCTTTACCACTTTAACCAAAAGTATAAAAATTTCAAGTAATTAGCACTGAAAATATGTGCAAATAGCTGATATATATAATGAGTATATCTAAATTTTTATTGTATTTACAATTAATGATGAATGAAGAAAAGTAGACATTGGGTGATGCTCATCTATATAGATATATGTAGAATATTCCTTGATATTTAACCTAGCTTTGTCACCAATATAGATTTACATTCTTAAAAAAATATTACATGTGTGCATCTCCACACCTGTGTATGTCGTGCTGGGAATTAAACTTGTGGTTTGTTCATGCTAGGAGAAACTCTACCAATTATATTCCCTAGCTCCTCTCTAGAGGTTTAATTACCTGGCACTATAGCCAATATTGTCTAAACGTTAGTGAAATTCAGGTTACGTGCATCTCTTCCTCTTTAGTCCTTCTAGCATGACCCAAAAGGTGAAGACAAGGCAAAGTAAAGTAATTAACAAGTGTTTTTTAGGTGAATTAATTTTAATTTTGTGAATAATATAACATTTAGGCAATATTATTTAGTGGTCTTGCTGCATTTAGTGGTTTGGCTGAAATCCTTATATAGCTATGAGTCAGTAAGAGAGTACACACTAAAGGTCACTGGCCATACCCTTTCAGGAGCCAAGTTATCTCTCTGGAGTCAAAGACTATTATCAGTCTCTGACCAGCAGATAAGACCTTAAACTTGGAATACCAGAGAGGTTTTCATTAACAGCACACTCCTGATAAGTGTGGACATGCAGTAGGAAAGCAGTTTCATGTTATCACTCTTGTAGTTGATCCTTTAACATGTTTAGATAATTGATAAAGTCTGCCACTTTCTGTAATAGATAGCTCTTTACTGACCAGTTGTTATGAATGGGTGCCTAGTGGATATTTAATGCGATGAGTGGCTTGGAGGCCCATTAGCTCATTTCATTCTCATAACCCTCACTTGAGAATACCCTGGGAGGTAAGGAAAGAAGATGGTTTCTGATAGAGGAAATAAGCAATAGTTCTGCATGTACTGTTTAAGTATATCACTAAGATTATATAATATTTATGTCTCAACTTCCTCACCAAAACATAAAAGGAAACAGAAGCTCATATAGATTAACTTATTTTCTAAGATCACAAAACCAAACAAATATAGAAGATACATTTGTCTATTGAGAAAATCTATAGCTGTCTGTATGATCACACTTCAGTCTCAATTTCTGTATTATTCACATAATACCTTTAAGTCATAGTAGAAAAGGAAGTATAAACCTTAAGATATTGATTGATCCATCCATCCATCTATACATACATACATCTGAAATTCCTAGTTCAGCTGACATTTTTAGTTCTTTAATAACTACCACAGATACTGCTTTTGCCTTTGAAAATATTTTCAGAGATTCAGTTATTTGTCCATTCATAGTCTGGAACAGGTACTCAAAAGCTCTCAGAGCTTCTTCCCTAGTTGGCTCTCTGCTTGCACTTGGCATTTCAGAATAGAAACTCTCTCAGCTTTTTTCCTCAGTGCTGTCTAAAAGCTTGCCAGCAATAGCTAGGAGAATCTTAAAATATACTTACATAATTTTCCCCATCTCTTACCCTGGAGACAATTTTTTTCCTCCTCTTTAGATGCCCTCTTGTGAGGTCACTACAAGTAGCCAGCTTATCAAAGTCACACTTTGCATACCCAAGAGTCACCATGTATATCAAGTGTTAGAAATATTACATATTCTAGCTACATATACTACTTTGAACTAATGTGCTCATTCCTTCACTCATTCAGTCAACTAATTATATATATACATATATATATATGTATGTATATGTATATATAATGACTTCTCGACCAGGGAGACAGAAGAATAAGAAATTATGGAATTTAGAAAAGGGCTCATATATATATTAAGTGTTTATATAAATAAAGATAAAAATACAGTTATAGAAACTGAACAGAAGAAAGGCAAATAAGATGTAACAAATAAACCAAAACTAATCATTGGGGTTAAAGAAAGACTTCCTTACAAAAGTCATACCAGAGGTGAGATATGAAGATAAGTGGACATTTATTCATTAAAGAAAAATGAAGAGGCATTAGGAAATAGAAGGATGGCATGCAAGGAAAGGTGGAAAGGGCAATGTGTGAAGAGTATAGTTCATATTGTGATGTTGTCAGACAGTTTAGAGATGAGGGAAAGAAAGGCCCACATATATGTGACATTTTTAGACCACGCTTGGTGTGTGTGTGTCTCTTTCTCTGTGTGTGTGTGTGTGTGTGTGTGTGTGTGTGTACACATGTATATATGTATGGTACTTGTTGGAAGGCTTTAAGCCATAGGTATGAAATAATAAAGTTTGAGTTAGAAAAACTGGCTTGGATTTGAAAAAATATATTCTGGCTATAGTATAGAAGAAAATAGAAATGAAAGTCAATGCATAACTTATAGAAAACTTGCACAGTTCAAGGTGTAGTTCAGTGGTAGAATACTTGCCTAGGCTGGGCCAGGCTCAGCACCATGAAGAAAAAGCAAAGCTAGGGTTTCGCTGCAGTCATTGCAGTGTTGATGAGAGAGATTATGGTGGTTTGGAATGAGGTGAAAGTGGCCTTCTGAATGGTAGATTAAAGGTTTAAAATAATAGAGACTTAGAAATATGGTAGAAATGTAGGAAGAAAAGAGGCTCTAGATGCCTATCTGGCCTACAAAACTAAGTGAACTTAACATTAACAAGGTTGGATAGAAGTGGATCTTTTGGATGGACCAGTGTCTGTAGTCTCCAAGCATAATCTTCAAGAAAATATTCATGTATACTGACATATATGAGTCTATAGTCTTTGGAGAGACTACAAATGGTTTTAATAGAATAGAGTAGAGAAGAACTATAGACCACAGAAACCATGGTATCACTTTTTAAAAGTTACATGATAGAACAGTGAAGATATCCAACATTTCAGGGGCAGGTGCATGATACTAAAAAGAGACAAAAAAGCAATAACAATAAAGGAAGGAGAAAATGGGTGGAATATCTCAACAGGAAATCAGTGGAATGTCCCAAGATGGAGGAAGTCAACAACAGTGTGGTTGTCAGGTAGGTACCATAACTTAGGTTGTTGTATTCTTGTATTGAGGGGAGGGATTTTTGTTCCAATTTTCCTTAATCACCTCTTTCTTTACCTTTAACACATACTACAGTGCCTTACATGGAGAAAGTCTGTGAAATACATTTGTAAAAGAAGTGAATATATCTTGAATTGGATATTTATATAGTATCATATAGAAAGACCAAATATAGCTTAATATTTTTAGGGTGAAGGTGATGTATAAACATAAACAGGATTCTATTAAATAAAAACACAATAGGAATAAAGCTCTGAATCTGAGGAGAGACTAGCTTTGCATCAGAATATCATGTCCTCATAGAAGAAAATGAGCATGAATGGAAATGAACACACTGTTTCTTCAAGCTGATTATGCTACTCAGATTCACAGTGTTCTTATGACCTACCTAGCAAAGGAAGACTTTAAAATTACTACGAAGCATTCAAATAGTCTAATGGAGATCAAAGTTTAGGAAACATAAAAAGCACTAGAAGGAAACACTATAAATTATTACTATGGCTAATCTTGGTTGTCAGCTTGCCCACATCTGGAGTCAACTAAAACCCAAGCATCTCAGTACACGTGTGAGGAATTATTCTTCACTGTGTCATTTATTTAGGTGGGAGACCCATCCTAAATTGGGGCCATATCTTCCCACAGCAGTTTTCATAAAAGGTTGCAGAGAAAGGAAACTTTTTCTTTTTGCCTGCTTGCCCTCACTCTTACTGGGAAGTTCATCTCTCCTGCTGCTGAGACACTCCTTCACTAGCCTTAGAACCTACTTCTTCTGGACTTCAATATAGACTGTAGATCAGCTGAGTCTCGAGTCCCTTTTGACTAAACAACTATCAGTGAAGAACTTAAAGAATTTGGGTGAGAAGGGTTCTTCAGGGATACCTCTTAACATCAGTTCTAAATGGTTTTCCCTCAGAAAGGTAAAGGTGATCTAGCCAAGATCAAATCAAGTGGCATGGGGCTGGGCTGTACACCTGATCTCTAGATCCCTTTTCCTCAGAAAGTTGCTTCCTACTCACGCAGCACCTTCCTCTCCACAAAGGAAGTAAGTACATGAACACTTACCCAACAATAGCTCAATGAGGCTAAGAGGTGACAGGTATTAGGCGCTTGAAGCCATGTCTGCTACACACGTCACTTCAAAAGGCTTGAATAACCTCATACTTACTAATGTGCTCATCCCAATTAAGTATAAATCACAATGATTTCTTGACATTGTCCAATACCTTTACAAATCAATTCTTTTTATTGATTCCTTACTTGTCTATTTTTATAATTATCCTATAAGTGATTTTTGCAATAGTAATATAGAACATTAATTTTCCATTTTTCTCTTATAAACAATACCTTAGTAGATATTTTACAGATAAAACTTTGTTAGGATCTCTTTTATTTCTTTTCTTCATTTCTAACAGTGGATTTCTACAAGTGTATTTCCAAAGAGGCTTTTAAGTTTCAGCATAGGTTACTAACATGGTCCTAGAATGCTAGCACCAGTCACCACTTACACTGGGGATGAACAGCCCTGGGACTGAATCTTTATGTTAGAGTAATAGATTGTTTACTAACAGAAGCAGAGAGAAAGAAACTTCTTGTTTCTTTTGTACTTGGGTACAGAAAAAGGAAACACTATATATAAAAATTAACTATTGGAAATGTAAAGTCATTTTTGTGATAACTTCCAGACTCTGGCTGTGCTCAATGAAGCAGGGCTGAAAACAGAAGTATTATGGAGTCTCACCCAGTGGGGGGATCAGCTTCAAAGAGACAAATGAGTTGATGGTAGAGAGCAAATATGCTTATATGAATATGCACGTATAAACTCAGAGAGATGGTTACCACTGCATAAGACTGGCACCTGTCAAGGCAAATGGGGTCCTAACACTGAGACGGGGAGCAGACACTGAATCCCACTCCTAATTGTTAATGGTGTATTTCCAACATGAATCAAGACTGTATTCAGATCAACAATATCTCCTTTAGCTATTCATGATATTTTATTCTCAGATACAAAGGAAAGGCATTCTTCCAATGATATATTCTACAAAGAAGCAAACTGTCATGTTACATAATGCCACAAAATGTCATCAGAATTTTTTCAGAAGTACATTTTATACTGGAAATGCTTTTTCTGATTTTTAAGTGTTGTTAATTAAATATTAAAAATGAAAGATCTTGTTCTTAATTATAAAAGTTACTCTCTCAATTTCTACTCTGAGTTAAGCTGAATTGACTATCTAGTTTTGCTGTCTATATCAGATAATTAGCTTCAGAACTGTCAAATCCACAATCATAGATCCAGAATGAATTTTTAAATGGCTAAGTTAAATAGAATGAAGTTCTCAACATCCTTTTTCTATTACATAACTAAAGTTATAGCTAGAGAAATTGTTATAAGTGTCGTGGCTTCGATTCTGGGGTTTTATAAAAATGTGTAATTGCCCTTTCCACTTGCTCATTTATTGTCACATTCCTTCTGTAAGATTCCTCAAACCCATGCAGCAAATCTGTACAGTTTGTAAGAGTCATGGAATTATATACAGCATGCCATTTGGAAGGCCCTACCTGAGTAGAGAAGGGTAGAACTGGGATATGCACGAAATCCAGTGGAATGGTTGATTAAACAATGGTGTTAAGGAATTTGATGCTGACTCATCCACACCATGCTGAAAGGTCCTAGGGAAACCAAATTGATTATTTCAGAATATACGGGAAACATTAACTATGGAGAGCACTGAAATAATTTTGGAAATTTACTCAATTTTCATAAGACAATGTTTTTTAATAGAAAGTCATGTCATTATATTGAGGACAATGCATCCACCTAAACAACACATACATACACAAACACTCACACACACACATACACACATGCACACATACTCACATACCAAAGAAAACCAAGAATCAAGAACTAGGAACTTAATGAGCCTTTGTAGAACAATCCTGACACAGGGGAAGGAATAGCTATGTCATTATTTATCATTTAATTTAAGAATTTCATATTATAAATTTGTCAAAGATAAATGTCTACATAGAGTAAAATGAATACAATATATGTCTCTCACAACTAGTATTCTTATATTTGACAGTTTTAATCAATCTGCACTTAATAAGTGCAAATATTTGTGATATTTGCTTCATTAATGCAAAAAAATTTCACATGAGGTACATTTTTAACTATCAAAGTGATTTTTAAATATTATACAATAAAGAAAAAAAACTTATAATTAACTTTATATGTTTCAATGACCCAGGGAGAGTTTGTTTGAGGAAGTTAATTGTGAAATGTACTATCATGATTTAAAATGTCCTGAATATCTTTTCTACAGCCTCCCTTTGGAAATGACTAATATTTATCTAAGTTGGCTCAAATTGAACTATAGATCTTGATCTAGTAAGGAAGGATTCATTGAACAAGTGTCTAGTAGATAGTTTGGCTAAATAGAATTTTATAACTGGACAATAACTTGCCCACATCAAGTCAAGAGTAAAAACTTAGACATGAAATTGTTTGTTGTATAAAATAAAATAGTAACTATATTTTTAAAGATTGAAATTTATGTCACTTTCCCTCTTCCCTTTCCCAATGCAGACATCAATGGATCAAGGTGAACACAGCCCCAACAGATATGTCACAGGACAGGGGACAGAAAGATGCTAAGGGCAAGAGGACAAGAAAGCCTGTAGTAAATCCTAGAAATGACTGCCTAAAAAAAAAAATAAGACCTGAAAAATGATAATACCAATAGATATGATAGTATAGAAGGCAGAAATTGGCCAAAATAGAATATAATTCTGTTTAAAAAAACCCCTATCTTCTCACTCAGCATCTTGTATTTTGTATTGCCATATTATCTAAACTTGACTTTCTCTCCGTTCATTTCTTGCAGAAACGGATTGTTTTCAAAGAAGTCTATTTGGAAGATTTCTTTTTTAGACATTTAATATATCACCATTCCCTTAAGGTCTTTTTTTTTTTCTTCTTCACTAAATTTCAAATCAGAGAAAAATTCTCCAAGTAGTTGTCAAAGTCAGACAATAGTTGTTCAATGGAATCCACAGAAGGAAGTACAAAGGCAGAGGCTAGCTCACTTTTATCCAGGATATGCGTCCCTAATGGTTTTCTCTTCTTTGCCAACAATGAGGAATCCCTCAAGAAGTTATAGCATGGTAGTGATGTTAGCATTTAGCAGTATCACATCTTATAAAACAGAGTTCAATAGCAGTATGGGATGTGGATTGGATGAGGTTAAGGATGACTATTGTTCATTCTATTATATGTGTCTCTTAGCTTATGGTCTTTTTGCTGATCTAGTATAGTATAGTCATCCTTTAATGACAAGGGGTTTAAGATGGGATGAAAGTGAAGATAGGAGAGAAAGTTGAATGTAAAGGAGTAGCCTAGAGACCCACACAGGAATTTCCCTTAATTTTAAATAGTTTCAGAGGTACATGGACATTTGAAAAACATCTAAAAAGAGCCATAGAGTAGCAATTTTAATTTACGGGTCCAGTATATACAAAAGAAGTCTGATTTGAAAATACCCATGTGGAAGTCATCACACATGAGTGGATGAATTCACCAACTGGAAGAGTGTGAGATGAAAAGATAGTCAAGGACAGATCTTTGGATCAGCATTTAAAGCATGACATGAGAAGGAGAAGTTCAAAAAGGAGTCTGCCAAGAAAAAAAAAATCAAAGAAAAGGTAAAGAGCCAGGAGAAAATTATGTTATGGAGCATGAGCAAAAGATGCTCAACAATGTCAACAGCTGCAGAGAAGGTTAAAAGAAGATTCTACTGGAATTAGTCACTGCAGGCATATGAAATCCATTGTCTTTGTTTATTTAGCTGGATGAATAGAGAAATCAAACTGCAGTGATTGAGTGAGTGGTAGGACACACATTAATTGGATCTGAATGTAAACACAATAGTAGAAAGAATGCTTTTAATATAGGAGAAAGTCAGGGGCAGTAGACATTAGGTAGAAATTATACTTCAAACACCAAGGCCATAGAATGGTAGATAAAATTTATCAGGAGCTTATTTGGAAAGAAGTGATATAGCTAAGAAAAGAGACACAGTGATCAAAAGCATATATCAAGAGAAGTAGGGATAAATTGGGGTGAAAATATTTATTAAGAATGGATGTGGTGGGTGGAAGGGTGGGACAGGAGGGGGGAGTATGGAAGGGATTGTGACTGAGATGTAACTTGAAGAAACAAAAAAATAAAGTGTAAAAAAAAAAAAAAGAATGGATGTGGTAAACCTCCAACCCGCAGTTTGCATGTCTGCAGGATGTGCTGGGACCAGAGGCTAGCAAAATCTTCAGAGAGACCTCATCTAGCAACTTATAAGAGTAGATGTAGAATCTTTCAGCCAAATATTAAGCAGAGCTGGAAATGGGGGTGGGAGAGGGGGCAAGAATTAGAGTAGCCAGAACACAAGAACACAGCCAACAGAATCAACTGACCAGGACTAAAGTCAGCTCACAGAGATCAGGGAGCCTGTATGGGTCTGGCCTAGGTTCTCTACATATATGTTATGGTTGTGCAGCTTTGTGTTCTTGTGGGATTCCTAACAGTGGAAGCAGAGGCTGTCTCTGACACTTTTGCCTGCCTTTGGGATCCTTTTCCTCCTACTGGGTTACCTTGTCTAGCCTTGATGTGAAAACATGTCCCTGATCTTGTTGTAGCTTGTTATGACATTTTTATTGATGTCCCTGGAAGGCCTGCTCTTTTCTGAGAGGAGGTGAAGTTGGGGGTTGTAGATCCAGGAGAAAGGGGAGAGATGTGCATCGGGGAGACTGGGGAGGGAGGAAGGGAGGGAGGTAGGAGAAACTGTGGCATAGCGAGAATGTAATATATGAGAGAACAATAAATAAAAAGAAAAGTTGTATAAAAAAGAATGGATGCAGACTGAGGATGTAGGCAAGTGGTTGAGCAGTTGCATAAAGACCTTGGGTTGAAGCTAACAGGAGTAGAATAAAATGTGAGAGGACAAAATCAATACACAATAATCTGTATTTTGTCACAGAAATACAGGGCAAGGTTACCTGCTAAAAAAAACATAGAATGAGGCAAGGTCAAAGAGTTGGCCAAAGCTGAGGAAAATGGAAGGGGGATTACCCAGTAGTGTCAAATACTGCAGTTGTCAGCAGGTACAAAGATACTTAAGTGGTAATCTAGTTATGGGCCAGAGTGTGGTTAGAGGGCAGCTGAAGGTAAAAGAAAAGACATGGAAGTGCAAGGAGCTAGAGAGAAGGTGTTGTTTAAGGATATGGGAAATGCAGTAAAGGTTTGTAAAGAAAGACAACTTCAAAGGAAGTATCAGACCAGGATATAGGGCTTGATGAGGCATACCTTTTCTGTCTGTCTTTGAGCCCTTTGCATCAGTCCCTATTTGTCCAGGAATGAGAGTATGCCTCATATAGAATGCTCTATCCATCATAGTCAGTTGGCTCCTTAGCGTAGCCTTAATAATACATTTTCTTCATGTAGTATTCCCTGATCACTCTACCTAAAATATATCTCTTGTCATTATCTCTTCATAGTCTTATTGCTCTTTGTTTCTTCCTAGGATTTAATTTTACCTCCTGTTCTGAAAGACCTGACTTATTTCTCCAGGAGAAGAGGTCTGAGACCCAGGGCAGCACTTATGCCCATAATATAAATACAATAAGATCTTTTAATGTTTCAGTGTTTAGGCCTTAGGTGGGCAGACTTTCAACTAGCTCACCTAAGTTAACCCGACCACCGAGTGCCAGTCACATGGCTTGTTATAATTTCCAAGCCCACAGACACATCTTTCTTATTCCATGTCTCCTGGCAAAAAGAGAACTACATCTGACTCTTCAGAGTTCTTTTCTGCCTCCCAGGAAGTCCCGCCTTCCTATTCCCTCTCTGTCTATCTAATTGGCCATCAGCAACTCTTATTATCCAATCAGAGAATGCCTCAGATAGGGCATTAACCAGATATCAGAGCACTGAAATCCATATCTGAAAACAGTGCATAAGACCATCTCCAGGATTCCATGATGGCAGCAACTGGCATGGACACATTTTGAATGCAGAGAAAACAGGTATAACACCACAAAGTTATAAAATGCTGAGCAACAATCTGAGAGGCATGAACCTGCTGGGTTTCACCCAGCAAACCCCAGGACAAATAAGAGTCCCTGGGCAAGATTCTCAGACACTCAGAAAAACAGACCGGCCAGCCGGGGAAGCCAGGGAAGTCGTAGAAGCATATCTTCACAACAAGAGGAACCCATGAGTATGAGCCACTCAAATACCCAGTGAGCAGCTCCGAACCCCAGACAGGGATACTCACCAGTCTCCTGAGCTCCCAGCTTCCACGCAGGCATTCCAGTACCAAAAAGAGAACCAGCAGAACAAGGGGAACAGATGTATTCTCAGTTGAACCATTATGATGGTGACCCACAGCACATTCTGAGCTTCAGGAGAAGAGTGGGACCACTGCATTATATCTCCAGCACAGAGGCAGTCTGGGAGGTGCAAGCATATTTGGGCTTGCCAAAAAAGGTGTTGGACATACAGATCCCTCTACTGAATTTATAGTAACTTGGAAGAAAAGTGAGGCTAGACAGAGCAGCGGGATACACTTCCTGGAGCAGGCTGCATTTCCTGCACCTGTACAGTGTCCCACAAGTCTGATCACTGCAGGGCCTTGGCAGGCAGCTCCAATCACCAGATAGAGGAACCTACCCACTTTCTGAGTGCCCAAGTTTCCACACTGCAGGTCCAGCACCCAAAAGAGGGCCAGCAGGGCCACAGGAATGGTAAGATCAGAGCAGGCTGAAAGGCAGGTGGTCAAGCTAAAAGGCTGCAGAACTCCACTGAGTCCAAGCCGTAAAGACGGGTTGTGGTGTTCATATTGGACCCGCCAGCCAGCGCACCTGTTTCCTCCTCGGTAGGATACCAGATCTTTAGCATATACAGTTCCAGCCCTGGAGCAGCTAACTCTTGGCCTGTGTACACTGCCTGAGTGACTCAGACTACAAGGGCTTAATGCCGAGAGGCACAGAGGTGCCCTGGGGGACCACCTAGGAGGATGAGCATATGGGGAACATGACCACAGACCTAACCCTCAGACGAGACACATCAGCAGCAGGGGATTTACAGCTCTAGCTTACAATCTCTGGTCCTCTGAGCCACACTGACATCACTAGGAAGACCTGCTAGAACTCAAGACTCTGCAGGCTGGAATAACACATCTCACCTAAACCCTGACCTGATTTCCCAGTTGGGACACAACTAGAAGGGGTGAACTTCAGGGGTACAATGAAATCCAGCCCCCACAACAAGACCCCACCTAGTTTGTGTTGAGCTACTGACCACCAAGACTATACGGCCTCTAGACCAAAACTCTATCCTTGGCACCAGTTCCAGAAGACACTAGGAACAACCAACTAAGGACAAACAGATGTCTAAAGGTCAGCAAAAAAAACAAATCTGACAAAAATCAGGGATATATGACTCTAATAAAATACAGCAATGCTAATACTCCAAACCCTGACCATTCCACCATACCTGAAACACATGAAAATGATGACAAATCTATACTTAGGAAAATGATAGAGTCCTTACAAGAAGAAATTAAATCCCTGAAAGAATTTAAAGAATCCTCAATTTTACAAATGAAAGAAATGGAGAATACCATTAGAGACCTCCATACCAACTCACTCAAATCTGAATGGGAAAGAGACAAGGCTATGAAAGATTTGAAAGATTGGCAAAGACAACTAAATTGGAGCAGGAAACATTTAAAACATGTAAACCATTCAAGAATTGAAATTGGAAAAGGAGGCAATAAAGAAAACACAAGCTGAGACAATCCTGGAGGTGGAAAACCAAAGAAAGAGAACAGGAACCACAGACATGAGCATCAAAAAAAGATACAAGAGATGGAAGACAGAATCTCAGCTGTGGAAGATTCGATTGAAGAAATCAGTACAACAACCAAATAAAATGAGAAATCTAAAAAAGTTCTCACCCACGACATCCAAGAAATCAAAGGCTCAATGAAAAGACAGAACCTAAGAATTGTAGGCATAAATGAAAGAGAAGACTCCTGACTCCAAAGTACAGAAAACATCTTCAACAAAATCATAGAAGAAAACTTCCCAAACTTAAAGAAAGAGATGCTGATAAAACTCCAAAAGGCACACAGAACTCCAAACAGATTAGACCAGAAAAGAAACTGTCTCGCCACATAATTGAAAATCCAAATGTACAGAACACATAAAGAATATTAAAAGCTGTAAGAGAAAAAGGTTAAGTAAAGTATAATGGCAGACCCATCAGAATTACACCTGACTTCTCCCCCCAAAACTTTAAAAGCCAGAAGGGCTTGATCAGATGTCCTACAGGCCCTAAGAGAACACAGGTGACAGCCCAGACTACTATATCCACCAAAACTTTCTGTCAACATAGATAGAGATAACAAGATATTCCATGACAAAACCAAATTTAAACAATCCATCCATAAACCCAGCTCTACAGAAGATCCTGGAAGAAAAAATCCAGCCCAGAGAAGATATCTGTACCCAAGAAAACAGAGGAAGCAAAAACTCCACTGCAACTAAACCAAAAGAAACATAAAACCACCACCTACATCAAAATAACAGGAAGTAACAACCTTTGGCCATTAATATCACTCAATATCAATGGACTCAACTCCCCAAATAAAAGATACAGGCTTACAGAATAGATCTGTAAACAAGAACCAACATTTTGCTGCATACAAGAAACTCATCTCTCTAACAAAGATAGATTCTACCTCAGAGTAAAGGACTGGGAAAAGGTTTTCCAAGCAAACAGTCCTAGGAAGGAAGCTGAATTTACCATCCTAATATAAAATAAAATAGACTTCCAACTGAAGTTAATCAAAAAGATAAGGAAGGGCACTACATATTCATTAAAGAAAAAATTCATCAAGATGACATCTCAATATAGAATATTTATGCCTCAAATACAAGGGCACCCGCGTTTGTAAAAGAAACTCTTCTAAAGCTTAAACTACACATGAATTCCCACACATTAGTAGTGGGAGACTTCAACACCCCACTCACAACAATGGACAAGACATAGAGACAGAAACCAAACAGAAAAATAATGAGATTAACAGAATTCATGAACCAAATGGACCTAAAAGATATCTACAGAACATTTCATCCAAACACACAAGAATACACCTTTTTTTCAGCACCGCACAGAACTTTCTTCAAAATTGACCATATAGTTGGACACAAAGCAAACTTCAATAGATTTAAAAAAAAAATTGAAATAACCACTTGTATCTTAGTAGAACACCATGGAGTAAAGCTGGACTTCAACAACAACAGAAATAACAAAAAGCCTACACATTCATGGAAAACGAATGACTCTCTACAAAATGACTACTAGGTCACAGAACAAATAAAGAAGGAAATCAAAGACTTCTTAAAATCCAATGAAAATGAAGGCAAAACATATGCAAACCTATAGGACACAATGAAAGTAGTGCTATGAGGAAATTTCACAGAACTAAGTGCCTGCAAGAAGAAAATTGTGACAGCTCATATTAGCAACTTAACACCAGAACTGGAAGAGCTAGAAAAAAAAAAAAGAAGAAGCAAACACTTCCTATAAAAATACCAACACAATTCCTTACAGATCTGGGAAAAAAAAACAATTCTCAACTTCATATGGAATAACAAAAAACTCATAATAGATAAACCAATCCTGTACCAAAAAAAAAAAAAAAAAAATCTGAAGGTATCACCATCCCAGATTTCAAGCTATATACCACAGAGAAATAGTAATAAAAACAGCATGGTACTGGGATAGGAACAGACCAGTTGATCAATTGAATTGAATTGAAGACCTACAAATGAAACCCACACGCCTATGGTCATTCAATTTTTGACAAAGCCAAAACAGTAAAATGGAAAAAGGACAGCATCTTTAACAAATGGTGCTGGTCTAACTGGATGTCAACATGTAAAAGAATGCAAATAGATGTATAATTATCACCCTCCACAAAACTTAAGTCTAAGTGGATCAAAGACATCAAGATAAAGAACGACACACTAAATCTAATAGAAGAGAAAGAGGGAAAAGCCTGGAACTAATTGGCACAGGTGACAACTTCCTGAAAAGAACACCAATAGCTCATGCTCTAAGACCAACAATGAATAAATGGGACCTCATGAAACTGAAAAGCAAAGGACACTGTCATTGGAACAAAATGGCAACCTACAGATTTGGAAAAGATCTTTATCAACCCCACTTCCAACAGAGGGATAATATCCAAAATGTATAATGAACTCAAGAAATTAAACACCAAGCAAGCAAATAAGCCAATCAAAAATGGGAAACAGAGCTAAACCGAGAATTCATAATGGAGGAATCTCTAATGGCTGAGAGACACTTGAAGAAATGCTCAACATCTTTAATCATCAGAGAAATGCAACTCAAGATGACTCTAAGATTCCATCTCACACCTGTCAGAATGGCTAAGGTCAAAAACTCAAATGACAGCACATGCTGGTGAGGTTGTGGAGAAAGAGGAACACTCCTTCATTGCTGGTGGGAGTGCAAATTTGTACAACCACTTTGGAAATCAAGCTGGCAATATCTTAGAAAACTTGGAATAACTCTACCTCAAGACCCAGCCATACCACTTCTGGGTATACAGACAAATGATACCTCACCAAACTCCAAGGACATCTCCTCATCTATGTTCATAGCAGCCTTATTTGTAATAGCTAGAAACTGGAAACAATCCATATATCCCTCAATGGATGAATGGATGAAAAAAAGAAAACTGTGGTACATTTACACAATGGAATACTACTCAGCTATCAGAAACAAGTAAATCATCCAATTTGCAGCCAAATGGATGGAACTAGAAAAGCTCATCCTGAGTGAGCTAACCCAGACTCAGAAAGATACACATGGCATCTATTCACTTATAATTGGATTTTAGCCATATAGTACAGGATTACTATCCTACAGCCAACACAACAGGAACATAGACTTTGTACCTGTTAAGGAGACATTTTGCCCTAGTGGTGCTGCCATGTAGGTCCCCAGTACATGAGGAAGCTCTTAACCCTCATATGACAGCTTAACTGGGGGGGGGGGGGCTGATATGTGGGGACACCCCACTCTGGAGGAGTAGGATAGGAGAGAGAGGTGAGAAAGGGAGGGAGGGTAGGACTGGTAGGAATAGAAAGAGGGTACTGTGATGGAGATGTAACTTAAAGTAATAAACATAAAAAAGACCATTCTCCAACATCTCTTCCTTTCAGTCCAATAAAAGGCTATTTTTCTTATAATAATAAACTACATACAATAAGAACAATTATGAAACAATTATGAAAACTATTAAGGTATGATATACATTTCCAATGTCCAGTCCATATATATTTGGCAACTTAGGAAAAATATTCTATCATCTATCTTGTCTTGATGAACTTAAAGTTCTATACCTAATTCAATTTCCATCGTAACTTGCATTACCAACCTAAAAACATTTTCTTAAACCTAAAGCATCCTTTTAATACGTAAACAACTTAAAACTTACTGTGGAGTTATACCTATCTAGTCTTCAACCACATTAGAGACCTGAGAAGGATAAGTATATCTGAATAAACAGGAAGTGCAGAACGAGCAGCTTCCAAAACTAAGAAATGATAGACAACTGGCTGCCCGGACAGTCCCCAATTTCTCTCTGTAACGTTGGAAGGTCTATCAACAGCCTGTTGTCCCAGTATACCCAACAGTCATTAGTGATAAAGCAGGAATTATTAAGGACTTGTCCATCTGGTCTTGGCAGAGCTAGGTCGTCAGCTTACCTACTTCCCAGTCTTATCCATTTTTGAGAGCATTCTGTCTAGAGTTGAAACAAGGGCTTGTTCTTTGCCCAGTGGCTAGATTATCACTAATAAAACTATCTCCAAATGGAGATTCTGCAATGCTCATCATCTACTTTGAAGTAGAATGGGAGTGCTCTCAGGAGCTGACAAATCTCAATGTCAAAAAAATCTTAGGTTAAGAAAACATCTTTAAATGCCATATTCTAAAGATTTCTTGAGGTTTTTGAAGACCACCTACCTATCTATGTATTTTAGAATAAGCAAATGTTGTTTGTCTCTAGCAACTTAACATGTGATTAACTTAGAAAACATCTGTGATTAACCAAACTAGTACCTAACAAAACCACAAGTTTGAATGACTATGAACTTTCATTTCTTAATTACCCTAAACAGTTTGTGATAATTGATTTCAAAAGGACTAGAACTTCACATTACATTTTAAAGACTTACTTACATTGGTATAATACCTTAAAAAGAGTTGATGCATAATATGTTGTAACCAAAATATTACCTTAATTTTTATCAATATACAAAGAAATAACAGTAGATTCAATAATCTACTCCCTTTTCTTTATTGTTCCTACATCATGTCTATATCCCCCTTTTTTCTTAAGTCTTTCCTCCTACATAAAAGAGAAGCAGGATAGAGAAAATAAAAAAAGAGACAAATCCTTGATTCTAACCTTCTGTACCTTGGTTAACAAGACCATTTAACAACTTGTAACCAATCCCCCTAAACAAAAGCAAACATCCATAACCCATCAAATGACCAAAAACATCACCCACCCAACCTTTTGGGAATGGGAAGTTGCTCTCTTAAAATTGTTTCCTGCTGATTTAGGACATAGGAAATATGTCTGGGAGCCCAAATAAAAATGTAAAAATGGTTAAGTAAGTTAATATTAACATTTATTGTCCAGTCTCTATGTGCTCAGCAATATGAATGTCCTGAGCAGTTTGTAGTCTGAAGCTGAACTTTGGGTGGGAAAGTTCAGGCTTTACTGAAGTCCTGGCTGGAACAGTGTGTGAGGCTAGACCATCTTAGCTAGAAGTTTGAAGTTGTTCTAGGTGCAGATTTTTGAGGTGACAGCTATTGAGGCAGTCTGTGAGGGTGGAATCATCAGGACTACACATCTTCTTTGGTGTCTGATCCCTTTTCTTCAGACGGTTTAGTTGCTCAGTGGTCCCCAGACTCCTTAGTTGGATGCTTTTATTCTCCTCAAAAGATAGGAACGGTACTCTACCCTAACCCTAGCTCTAGGTGTTTCCTTATTGGGCAGGCTATATCTTTCCTAAGGCAAATCAGGGTTCTTTTGGCAATAGAAAAAGTAGTATATTTCAATTGAGACTTTTAAAAATTCTTTTGAAAAATTTAAACACGGTTTAAGAAAACCTATTTTTCATTTCATGCCAGTAAGGCAAATATGTATTTCATAAATTATCATTTGAAAATATTTTATTTTCTTATGCCTTGTTTCAAAAGTTGGTACTTTTGAAAGATCAACACCTGCTGTGTCCTGCTGAAGGACAAACTCGACAGTTTGTGACCGTTCTTGATATTATTTTTCTCAGAAGCATACTTTATTTTATAGTTTATTTATAAGATTGGAGGAATGTTAATTTCTGTTTTCCATTGCTGCAGCAAGTAATGTACCCATAAATTAGTGGCTACTTTAGCCATATATGACTTTAATTTTCTTATTTGACTTTCTGGTCCTATACACTTGACCCATCTTGTATTTTGTTTTACCTCAGATAAAGTTCCAATCCCTGGGAGCTGGATATTTACTCCCTGAAGAAGCCAATATGGATGCCAATATTTTGGTGAAATTATTGTTACATTCGCTCTGGTGTCTATTAAACCTTCAATTTTTATGTCATTTATTTGCATTTTTAGCTTTCATTTCTGATCATTTTATAGCAGTTCACCAAAATATTTGTTTTGTGGTACTTCCTGAATTTTTATACTATTTATTGAATTGTTCTGTCCTTGATCACATCCACAGCAGTGTTGTGTTTAACAACAGACATTAAATCTTTTAATTGCTCTGTGGTTGAGTTTCTTCTACACTGGCAGGGAATGAGTGAAGCGAATTTGATATCAGGACCTGCTGGAGGCCCCCTCTAGCATTTCCCAATGGCAAAGGATTACTTTGCCTATTGCTTGTTGATCTGCATTCATTAGTCTAGTGCTGCCCTTTGCTATAAATTCTGCATACTCCAGAAGGCTGAGCCTTTTTTTGTTTTTTTTAGGATTATTTCCAGAAAAAAAAAAAAAGTTTCTAGGATTCTCTTGCTTATAGTCCCCTTTTAAATGATTTTGCTTACCACAACCTTGTCAGTTTGAATTCTCTTAAGATTTTTAAAATTAGTTTTCCTATTAGATTAACATCATAACTGTGAGATCCAATATCAGCTGTATCTCTAATCCATTCCTCTATTGGTGCTGATCTTGCCTTTAAAGGTCTAATCATCCTTTTGCATGCTGAATTAGCATTCTCAAAAGGCAGAGTTTCAATGAGTAGTTTTCTGGCTTCATGGATTTGATATCTTTCTATCTATACCTGAAGTCAATCTTTACAGAAATTCAATGAAGGGTTCTCTTGGGCCTTGCATAATTTTACTAAATGACTCAGACCTCTTTCCTGATTCTTCAACCTTCTCCCAGGCATTTAAAGCTGCTAAATGACATAGCACTGAGGTGTGATCATTAAAATCAAGTTGCTTTTGTAAATCAGTGTATCCACCTTCACCTAGCAAATTATCCTGGGAAATATCATTACCTCTGGCCGAATTTCATTGTTCTATAGCCTTAGCTTCCTCTTTTCACCATGTTTTCCATTGTAACAGATAACTAGGTTCCATTATTGTTGTTGCCAAATCTTTCCAGTCTTGAGGGATAATTCTATTCTGAGTTGCTCATGAATTTAGAATCTGTTTCATATAGGATGAATGCATACCATAGAAGACAACTACGTCCTTAAATCTCCTCAAATATAATGTGTCTATATGATTCTATATATTTTCATTATAACCTAGAGGATGCCTGTCACCTCTTGGAAGGACTTTTATAGTAACTGGAGAAACTAAGGTTGGTTTTCTAACAATCTTGGACCGCTCCTTTTCAGTTTAGCCATGCAGATGCACCAGAGGCTCTTGTCTAAAAATTTCCATCTGTGTCTAAGAATTTTCCTTATTCTCATTTATGTCTTTCTACGGCTTGCCAAAATTCCTCTGTCTATGTCTGAGTATTTTCCTTGTTCTTCTTTATAAGTCTCTGTAATTTTCGTGCTAAGGTTTATCAATCCATTTTTCATATTTTTCTTTTTCCTGTTTCCCTAAAGATTTTTTTTCTTTAAGTGGATACAGAAAGTCATTATGGGTATTAAGAATAAGGTATAAAATGCCAAAATTATAATAATAGTTGGAATTAATATGCCAACTTCAGCTAGGCTAGTTATCCTTTCATATTCTAGTTCTATTTTCAAGCTATCTAGCACTATACAGGGTATTAAAACCTTCTAACATGGTACTTCACATCTTTAACTTTCTCCTTGAGGATTTCCCAGATAACTTACCAAATCAGACAGCTTCTCAGTTTTTCTGAAGCTGGAGTAATTGCTCTGTCTGTGGGGTCTTGTCACAAGTTGGAGTAACAAAATGTATTATTTGATCTGGCAGGCCTGCTGGGAGGCCTGCGGATTTATGTCTCCAGGTGAAGAGGCCTGAGACCCAGGGCGGTATTTATGAACATTGAATAAATACACCAAGATCTTTTAATGTTTCAGTGCTTAGGTCTTAGCTGAGCAGACTCTCAACTAGCTCACCTATATTAACCCAACTGTAGGGACAGTGATCACTACATAAGGGGATTCTCAGTGAGTGCACTGTCCACCCAAACCTCCAGCCTTCACGCCAAAGACAAACAGACTCGACAAGGGTGACATCTAAGCATTTCCAGTTTTTAATATTTTGTTCCCTGGCTTATATACAGAACCAAATGGGTGTTTCCACATGAGGCTACATGGGTCAATCACATTAAAGGTCACCCTATCACATCACATAGTGGAAGCTGGTAACATGGTGATCATGCACTGATCACGAGCACAGAAGTCTTGCTTACCCAATCAGCTTTACCCACGATCGGGCTTCAACTCCACCCTGGCATCTTCTGGCCAGCACCATCTTAGACTATCTCCCACAAGTTACTTTCATTTTCCCAGCAACGAGGCATTTCTCTTAAGCCTCCATTTCCTGGGTCACCACACCCAACCACCTAATCCCAACCAGCCATGTGGCCTGCTGTACTTTCCAAGTACACAGACACATCTGTCTTCCTCCTAGTCTCCTGGTGAGAAGACAGCTGCCTCTCAGAGTTTCTTTCTTCCTCCCAGTAAGTCTAGCCTTCCAACTCTCTCTCTCTTGCCCATGAGTGACTCTTATTATCCAATCAGAGAATGCCTCAGGGCATTAACCAGATCTTAGAGCATTGAAATCTGCATCTGAAACCTTACATAAGAGCTTTCTTTCTCCAACAACCTCCAATCAGTCTACATTTACTTTGTTCTTTATTGTATCCTTTGTCTCTTCTCTACCCCTAGGAGAAGGTAACTATAGGTTATTCAGAAGCAGTGCTTCTCATATAAGAGAAAAGGACCAAACTGAGGTTGGATCCTGTGTAGGCATTATTATCAGATTTTTAACAGTTTTTGGCAAATTACTTAGCCTTTGTTTTCCAATTTGTAGAATGGGGATATTCCAGTGTGTATGAGGATTCTGTGAACTGACATTTATGCATTTACAGTGTCAATAGGGGGTTCAGAAAAGGCAAGGTACCTTTATGAGAAAAACTGCAAGGTGCTGTAAAAATAAAAATAAAAAGGCCCATAAACATCTCAAAACTGCTATGAAATTCCAAATAGTGTAAATATTATCTATTTGCAATTTTGTCCTCAACAGCAGAAAAAAAATATTACAGGATCTAATAATAGTAGAATGGTTAACTGTTGTCAAATTTTCTTAGACTAAAAACCAAAGAAAACCCAGTATTTAGATGAGTGTTTCTGTCACAGTCTCAATTTTTTTTTTTTTTTTTTTTTTTTTTTTTTACTGAACTCATAGATTCTTGGGCCTGGGAATAGTAAGGTTATTTGACTATAGAGGAGGCTATGGGCAGATGTTTATGGTCTCAGAGGGTGTGTGATCTGTGTGAGCATTTAATTCCACAGCAAGAGCCCAAATTAGTTTCATTATTCTGGAGAGTATAAGCAGGTGAAAACTGGTCCACAAGCTCAATGGGAGGATGAGATTATGAATTCACTATTAGATAATCTCTAATGACACGTCAGTATACAGCTAAGAGAGATGACACTGAATAAATCATATCAGAGCACAGTTATATTTTCTCCAAAATATACTTTTTAAATTCTTCTTTCATATATTACATCTGGAACATAGTTTCCCCTCCCTCCTCCCTTCCCAGCACCTCTCTCTTTCCCCATCCACTCCTTCTACATTTCTCTTCAGAAAAGGAGGCTTCCAATGGATATCAACCAAACATGGTATACAAGTTGAAATAATACTACCCACATTCCCTTGTATTAAGGCTGGACTAGGCAACCTAGTAGGAGGAAAAGGGCCTCAAAAGAAGGCAAAATAGTCAAACACAAGCCCCTGCCTGCACTGTTAGGCATCCCACAGGAAGACCAAGCTACATAACCATAACATATATGCAGAGGGCCTAGGTTAGACCCAGGAAGGCTCCCTGATTGTCAGTGCAGTCTCTGAGGCCCTATGAATCCAGGTTAGTTAATTCTGTGGGTTTTCTTTGGTGTTCTTGACCCTTCTGGCAACTATAATCCTTCCTCTCCATCTTCCACATAATTCCCTTAAATACCTTAAAAATTACTAAGTGCTTTCAGATTGAGGCAGAATACACATCTTCTCTGCAGAGTATCACAATGTAAAGGACAACTTTCCTTAGGGTGATAAGCATGCTTTGTCCTTCTTCCAGCATAAGGGAGCCATGCCTCATCCCTCTCCTTCACACCACACTGCCTTTTTACTGCCCAGGTCACTGCACCAGACACTCTAACCTAGATTCATTTGCTTTTGCTTCTCTGATTCTCATGCACGCTATTCTCTTATCTTTTTTTCTATCCCAGCAAATAGACTTGTTCTTGGGCTTATGTAATCCGTTGCTGGTATAAAATAAATCCAAGGCACCTCAGAAGGGAGAACAACCAAAAGCTAAAATGACTTAGCTGGATTTATGCTCAGTTTGTGCCAATTGTAATTTGGTTGTAGGCCCAGCACAGAGGTTTTCAAAGAATGATGTTAACAGAGTATACCTCCATGGTGACATTAAGGCATCTCAACAGAGTATGCTCTATAAAGGTGAAGGTGTCAGGTCAAACTTCTTCCATCTTCTGTGCATAGCCTAGTGCGTGGGCCAAGTTCAATTTTTAAAAATCCAAGAGAAAACCACAATCTTGGAACTAGATTTAGGTTGAAACTCATCTAGAAATTATATGGAAACTATGAGATAACATAGGATACTGAAGACATGTGTGCCTTTTTTGATGGCCCTAAAATTACAAGCAGTCTCAAACACATAGAAATAGTCCAATCAAACACTTCAAGATTTAAATAGAATTCAAATCACTGCTTTATTTTTCCTTTTTATGTTTCACTTGTAAATTTGAGGCCAGCCGAGGATACCTGGTAAGACCTTACCTCAAGAAAAAAGAAAATAAGTCAGGTGTGGAGGCATACACCTTTCATCTCAGCACACAGGAGGCAGAGGCAGGCAGATCTCTGAGTTTGAGGCCCACCTGATCTACAGAATGAGCCAGGACTACCTAAAGAAATGCCATCTTGGAAAAAACAAACAAACAAACAAACAATAAAAGGCCATGTTTTCTCTGGGGCCATATGATGTTTAAATGCCAATATGTAATGATCAAAGTAAGACACATTTTTATTATTGTTCAATACTTTTCCCTCTAAGACTTGTTCTTGTTATGTACCACAGGCTTAAAAAGAAAAAGAAAAACCCTGCAATACTGTTGCTTTAGCCTAAGGCATGTGCCGTTATGCCAGGCTAACCTACATTCATTTTAGGAGATTCATGGAGACATATAATTCAAATGCATGGAATTAAAAGTGTCTCTCACATTCAAGAATGGATTAACCTTTCTATACATCAGCTCCTCACTGCCCTTTCTTCTTAACCACTAGTGATCCCTGATAAGACTGTCTATTAATTTGCCTCCGCTTGATGTTTCTAATGAATGGAGTGCCTATCTTTTTTTTTACTCAGGATAATGTTTTTGTGGTTCATTCTTGCTGTGGCATTCACACTGTAGAATAGTATTTCTCTCTATGTTTATACTGAATCTTGTTTGTCTGTTCATGGTGTGAAGGTTGCTTCTACTTTGTACTACTGAGAAAAGTGCTGCTATACCCAATACCACACAATTTATATTTATATTTTTTTCAATTTATGGTGTGGATATGTGTTTTCATTGCTGGGTCATTGAAACCAAAAATGTATTAAACTATATTTAATAATAGCTAATAAACACCTATGCCCTAACAACTCCTAAACAACCCTATCCTAACGTTGTGAAAGGGTACCAGGCCATGGGTCCTTAAGGCAACTGGGTTTGTAGTCAGTCTGCCGGAACACCGCAATCAGATGTCCCTTGGCTCTGGCATTGTTATGGCCTCTTCGTTTCAACTTGGCTCCGTTTCTTCCCTGCCCAGCACCATTGCTGTCCATCTGTTCCTGCGGCCAGCTTGCCTTAGCCTCTCAGCTTGGGATTGGCTTCCTCAGTCAGCTGAGACTGACAAATTTGCAGGATACAGATGCTGTGCTGCCCGGCCTAGACTTTGGTGTCACCACCGGCAGTTGGCATATGCCTGCCTGGCACCAAGGCCTCTAGAGGGTCCCTGGCTTCCTCAGTCACGCCCCTCGGCATGGCTCTGTCTCTGCAGCCTGTGACGTCACACCATGTGCACCTCGCACCTCACTCACTCACTCGATGGTTGTGCCAGGTGTTATGTCATGCTGCTCTGTCAGCTCGAGCTTACATATGGCAGGTCCACCGGGGGGGTTGAAGCATTCTCCGGCTGCCACTTGCACGGCTGAGCCAGTGTCCTCTGTGGGTGTGGCTTTGGAGTGTGTACACGCCTTGCGCCTCTGGCCAACCAGCCTTCCTTGGCTTTTCTCAGCCCCTTGGGCTTGCCCTTGGAAGAAATCACTCCCTGCACCTTTTCCTGTGAGCATAGCATTGGAGTCAGTCAATGATCCATCCTGCTTCATACCTCATTGCTTCATGCATGGTGTCTCTCTCGAGGGGCTCTCGGGCTCTGCCCCCACGCCCTTTCCATAGGGCATAGTTCTCATGGTCTTTCAAGGGGTCTAGCCCTTTCTCTCTGCTCCTGTAGCTACGACCTTCAGCAGGATGCTTTCTCATGGTTTCTGAGACTTTGCAGCCATGCCCCTCAACAAAGTTCTGCTATCAGAGCCATGGCTTCAACTGGGCTCCGCCCATTTCAGTTCTACTGGACGTCTTTTGAAGAGAGGCAGCAGCCAAATGCCCTTTTTCTCAGTTTCCCGGGTGTTACCAATTACATCTGTACATCTATTACCCAGGACCATTTGTTGCCATGTGCCAGGCCAATCTGCATTCTAAAAGCCCTTACTAATCTACTACAGAAATCTAACTTTCATTACAGGTCAGAAAATCATACGCTTAACATTTCACTTAATATTTCACTCAACATTTTAAAGAACTGCCAGTTTTTCAAGTTGTGTCATTCATTTTTGAGATATGAAAAGTTTTAATTGAAAATACATCCTTCCCTCGGGGACTATGAAATAGTTAAGAAAAAAATAGACTAATATCATAACCTCAAAGAACTTAACAATATCATAGTTTTTAAGTAGAACTTTGGGTACAACATTGGGAATACTCTGGAATTCAGTGACTCAAAAGCCACATGAGTCATCTCAAATGAACTTCATCATGAGTCTACTATTCTTTGGCTTAGTTTTAAACATCCTTCCCTGTTTCGTATGATGCCAATCTTTGACTGGTATATTAAAACACTCATATGGAAATATCACTCTTCTATGTTATTAAATGTTGGGTCTGACAACTTACACCAACTTTCTACTATTTATTACAAAAATATGTTAGATATATAGTATTTAATTTCAACATTTAGAATTCATCATAAATTACTTACGGACAGCTTAATAGCTCACTGTCGGGACCCTTGCACAGAACCATGGGGGCTAGAAAGGCAACGGCATTTTTTGTTTTGTTTTTTTAACAGTGGCGACCCTTGCACAGAACCATGGGGGCTAGGAA
>CAJQZJ010034249.1:3843305-3932525 GCA_907164525.1 Lophiomys imhausi
GACCCTTGCACATAACCATGGGGGCTAGGAAGGCTATGGCATTTTTGGTTTGGTTTGATTTTTTTTTTTTAACAGAAATCAAGTTGCATTTGTCTAAATTAATAGAATAATCACATTTGACATGGGGAGGAGGCTCCAGTAGTTGATTCCAAACACTCATACATACTACTGTGTCCCTCTAGCCATTTAGGAATTAATTTTTAACTTATTATACAAACAAAAACAAAGAGTCTACAAGCAAACTCCAGCCTAGAAAGTCATATGTGATGCATGTGTGCATATGTGGGAGCATGTTGAACAGCTGTCTCCACAATGGAACAACCAACAAGCACGTTGTAAAATTCACATAGGTGTTTTATGTCTCAGTAGTTCTTTTTTCCTATAGTCCAAGTCTAAAATACTCTTTTCACAACATTCTAAGAGAAATTCATTAAGATAAGCTTAAAAAAGAGCATACATTTTTAAAAATTTTGTTAGGTTTCATTGTAGATCCCCAGTGAATGAAGAGGCTCTTGGCCCTCATACGACCTCTCAACTGAGATGAGGGACTGTTATATAAGGACACCCCACCCCAGAGAAATGGGATGGAAGGGTTAGGAGGTAAAGAAAAAAAAATGAAATGTGATGTTTCGGCCTTTTACTACTAACTGTCATAAACTGTTTAGGGTAATTAAGAAATGCAAATTAATAGTTATGCAAGCTTGTCATTCAGTTAGGTACTATGACAGCCTATTATAGTTACTTTCTAAGCTAATCAGAAATAAACCAGCAAGAGACAAGCAACATCTGCTTACCCTAATATAAGAGATAGATAGGGCCTCTTCAAAAACCTCAAGAGATCTGCAGAATATGGCATTCAAAGATGTTTTTGTAACTTTAGATTTTTTTTATATCAAGACATATCAACTCCTGACAGCACCCCCTATTCTCCTCCAAGTAGAAGATGAGCATCGAAGAATCTCCAGTGGGAGATGATTGAATTAGTCGCAAGCCTATCTCTTGGTAGGAAAAGCCCCTTGCTCCAACTGTAGACAGAATGCTGTCCAAAAAGGACAAAACCTGGAAGCAGGTAAGTCGACAGCCTAGCTCTGCCAAGACAGGGTAGGTAAGTCCTTCATAACCCCTGCTCTACAATCAATGTCTGTCAGAGAAACGGGGCCAAACGACTGAAGATCGATGCTGTAATGTATGGAGAGAAAATGGGAACTGTCCAGGCAGCCACAGGTATGTCATTTCTTAGTTTTGGAAGCTGCAGGCCCTGTACTTGCTATAAAATCAGATATATTTATCCCTCTCAGATCTCTGAGGTGGTTGAAGAACAGATAGCTAGAGTCTCATAATTAAATTTTGAGTTGTTTAGGAGTCAAGAGAGTGTTATAGATCTAAGAAGATACTTTTAAAATTGTGTTGCAAGTTAGTATGAATGTTGAGTCAGATATAGACCTTTAAACTCATGGAGATGTTTATAGTAGAATGTTAAAGTCAAGTACCAAATACATATGGACTGGTCATTGGGAATGTACATTAAGCCATATAACCCTCATAACTGTGGCCTAATTACCTCTGTTGTACTGTATTGCATTTGTTATTATAAGAGAAAGAGCCATTTGTTGGACTGAAAGGGGAAACTGTAGGGGGAAGTAAGATATACCTTAAACTTAAAAGAAAAAAAAAAGGGAAGAGGATGGGGGGTTGAGGGTGGGAGGGTGGGACTGGAGGGGGAATACGGAGGGGACTGCGATTGAGATGTAACTTGAAGAAATAAAAAATAAAGGAAAAAAAAAGAAAAAAAAGAATTTTAAAAACATGTATTCTTGTCTTGGTATTTAGTGGTCCTACACTCAGTTCAAAATGAACACACTTGCATCTAATCTGTCAGAACCACTTGAAACAAAGGCGGTCCCCTTCTTATGAGGCATGTCTTGCCAAGTGACAATGACAAGGACAGTTCATAAAAATCCAATACTTTCAACATCTTATTGTTACTTTCCTTTCCCAAGTCCTCAAAGTATATAGCTTAATTTTTATCATGAGCTAGGAGGAAGGCTTTTTAGAATGTTAATCATATGGTAACTTCATATCTCAACTGTGAAAAAGCAGCTTGAAAGCCAATAGAGTTTTATAAAACACACATATGTCCCTATTGGTAAAGCACACACTGCCTTATAGATTTCCTTTGTCGGAAAAATCAAAATAAATTTCAAAGATCTAATTTATGTTCTAGTAAAACAACAAAAATTTAATCAACATGAATAAATAAAAGTTGTGAGTATTTTTGCATTGATAACTATTGAAAGCATGAGAATATATTTAGACTTTCGTTCATCCATGAGAGTAACATAGGCCTATGTTTTATATTAAGAAAAACTAGAGGCAGTGTTTAGAAAAAATATATTCCATAATCCTGGTTGAAATTAACAATTTAAATTTGCTGAGTGAAGTTACAAATGCACAAATCACAGAGATTTTGCATAGTTGTTAAAAAGTGTATCAAAAGCCATAGGGTAAAAATAATAAATGTATGCTTCATTATTATTATTAAAATATACAATATGTGATCATAATTTATTTGTTTTACAAATGCATTTGGGAGTTAAAAGTTTTCAATTCATCTGTGACAAAGCATGAAATTCAGTATTTCTCACCATGACCAATCCATGAAATTTGTCAACTTTTTTCCTCGTTTTTCACAGGGATTTTTTCAGAGATGAACTGACCCATTGAAGTGACAGAATAGCAATTCTTTCATCTATGGTAAATCAGTTTTATTTCACTAGGATTTATTAGGGGCTTCAAATTTAAGCTTTTTATATTATAAGCCATTTATATATAATCTCAACCTTATGGTGGCTTTGCTCACTATTCCTTCTCTTCTCTAAAGGAATTCTCTGCTTCTAAAACAAGTTCTTAGTTTGCTTTGCAAGAAGAAAGAGCTGTTAGCAGTGGGTATACCTCAAGTCAGAGTAGGGAATCTGAAGCCAAAGTTGTTAATTACTCTTAGACCATTGATCATATAAGTCCAAGAACATATTATTCAGAATAAAAATGTGTCCATCAATCTATGCACATCATTCTCTCTCCAGAATGCACAGAAAGGAACATTCTCACAAGCACAGCCCCCCCCATGCATACATAATTAAAATGAATCTTTAAAAAGTTGAAAACTATCACACACACACACACACACACACACACGTATCAGATAGACTACATTCAAAAAGTGAAAGTTAATGCCTGGCATAATCACTTAAGTTCATAATCGCAGCATATCCTAGAGGGTGAGATGGAAGGATTTCATCTTCCTTTCATCAAGTCAGTAAAGGCCATATAACAAGAATGTTTCAAAAGATATAAAATGCAAAAGGTGAAGTTTAGCCAGTCGTGGTGGGGTACGCCTTTAATCTTAGCACTTGGGAGGCAGAGGCAGGTGATTCTCTGTGAGTTCGAGGATAGCTTGGTCTACAGAGTGAGTTCCAGGATAGCCAGGGTTACACAGAGAAACCCTGTCTCAAAAAACCAAAAAAAAAAAAAAAAAAAGGAAGTTCTAAATGTGTTGAACATTTGACAGTTGAATAATTCAGCCTTATTAACTGAATGGGACCAGCAAACACAAAACACATCAGTGACTAAATAGCTTTGAAAATTGGTTCATATTTGATTTATAAAATATCCCAAATTTATGATATTAAAAATATATTTCAGAGTACTTCTACTTGGTATTAAATAAAGAGTTTAATATCAGGTATGCTAACAGCATGGTTAAACAAAATATACTTGATACTTACTTATATAATTCTGTTAATGGTGATGTCAAAATGGCTAATGTTGTAAAGAGATTGTTGCAATGCGTATGAATTTTAAAAATTTTATTGTTGTTATACTTATGAGGATTCAGAATTTCCTGTGCAGAAGTACAAACTGACCATAGCATGTTCTCAGCGCATATTAAGATTGCCGTGACATCAAGTCTATTGGAAAGAGAGAGAGAGAAAAAATCTGATAAATAAAATAGTGTTTTTGCTTGTTGTACACACTCTAATCATATGAGAATATGCTAGAACAGAAAGATATGGTTAGATATCAGAGATATTTACCTAAATACACCCAAACCAGGAAGCATCAAAAACAATCTTTGAATGCCCAGGTATGGGATGGTCCATAACGTCATTACCATTAGGACAGGCAAGAAAGTGCAATGGTGTTCCAGCAATGCTTGGGGTTTTATTTGTATTAACTTAATATTTTTACTTTTTTGAGAACTTCATACATGAATGCTGCATGTAAATAATTCCTGCCCACCTCTCCTGCTCCACCAAAATTTATGAATCTTCTTTAATTATTGTTGTTACACATTCTATGAAAAAGTATTTTGTTTGCACTATCAGAATTCTCTTCCAGAAGCTCATTGAAACTAATGTGAGCAAAACAGGAGTTGATTGAAAAGAAAAATGTGCTATTACACACACACACACACACACTCACCCCCACACACTCACCCACACACTCACACCCACACACTCGCACACACACACTCTCACACACACCTACTCTCACACACACACTCACACAGACACTCACACACACTCATACGCACACTCACACCCACACACTCACACCAACACACTCACACACACCCACACTCACACCAACACTTACACCAACACTCACACACACACACTCACACATGCACACACACACACATTCACTCACACTCACACACACGCACACACTCACACACACACTCACCCACACACTCACACCCACACTCTCACACACACATTCACAGACACTCACACACACTCATACGCACACTCACATGCACACTCACATCCACACACTCACACCAACACACTCACACACACCCACACTCACACCTACACTTACACCAACACTCACACTCACACACACGCACACACACACTCACACACACATTCACTCACACTCACACACACACACACACTCACATACACCCACACAGTCACACCCCCACACACATTGTAGGTAAATATCTGATAGTAGAACATGTCTCTGTTTCATTCCCATGTAAACCATCAGAAGGAAGTCATATAGTCAGGGAACACTTTCCCCTCAAGAGGGAGGTAAGAATACATGACAACTAAACCAGATTGAGGTGTCTATATACTCAGAAATTCCTAACATTATATTTATTCTTGAAAGAAGACTGTATTATTTATCTTACTCAGAAATATTCTATTTCCATGCTCATGTGATTTTTGTTAAAAATTTAAATACATTTTATTGTAATCAACACACACGAATTATACACATTTTTGTGGGGCAACATTTCAACCTATGAATTAAATATGAGAAAGGTATGTGTGTGTGTGCACATGTATATATTAGTAACACAACATATACATAAATCACATACACACATATAGTTTTGGCCATACGGTATATGGAGATTACTGGAATTTAGTAAAAATGGTAATTATCAATAATCAACTTTAGGAAGGTTTAATTTTAGGTTTTTTTTTTTACTTGTAGTTGTTGTTAACAGTTTCTAAACCAAGATAAACACACACTCACACACACACACATTCACACAAACACATATAGTTTTGGCCATATAGTATATGGAGATTACTAGAATTTAGTAAACAATGGTAATTATCAATAATCACCTTTAGGAAGGTTTAATTTTAGTTTTTTTTTTTATTTGTATTTGTTGTTAACAGTTTCTAATCCAAGATAACACACACACACACAGACACACACACAACACACAAACACTCATTTTGATTTCTACAATAATGATGGTTTAGTATTAACCTCTCATATATAAATATTAATATAATTTACATAGAAACATTAGAATAATTCTAAATTTGCATAGCATTTTTGCACAATCACCCAAAACATAAGAAGCCAAAATCTCCATAATACCATTAATTAATTAAATATATTACTTATTTCATGATCTATCAGTAAGTCCAATTTCACAAATATCTAATGATGGAACACATTACAGCCAAAAGTGATTTATGCTTTGTAAGAAAGAGAGTGAAGGTATTCTTTAAGCTGAAAGGAATTTTACATCTATTCTTTAGAGTTTCATTTTTTTTAAATCAGCTTGATCAGTAATTCAAAACAGCCTGTGGAAAATACCATATTTATGAAACACTGTAGCAGAACTGAATGCCCGTCAAATCACAGTGTGCTTTACAAGAGTATGATAAGAAAATGATTCCTCCTACCAAAATAAAGACAGGAGGAAGTCTCTATTGTCTGTGGCTTACGTCTAAAGTATATCCAAAAATATTATTTCATTCCAAAATCCAGGTTTTAATTGCATTAGGCCAAGTGTCTTATTAACAAAAAAAGCCCTCTTCCAAGTAGCTCATTGTTATCATTAAGCTCATTTGTATAATATTCACTGCCAAAATACTACATTTGCACTCTACTTCAGACTTTTATTTAAAACCTAGTGTCTTTTATTAGTTCCCATTTTCTCCAGCTGGCTTTCAGTAATATACAGAGGGGCAAAGGGAAGAGTGAAGGGAAAGCCAGAATAATAAATTAGGACATGTTTTTTATTTTATTTTTGGTGGTTTTTGCTTTTTCAAGACAGGGTTTCTCTGTGTAGCCTTGGCTGCCCTGGAACAGACTCTGTAGACCAGGCTGGCCTTGAACTCAAAGATTCGCCTGCCTCTGTCTCCCAAGTGCTAAGATTAAAGATATGCTCCACCACGGCAGGCTAGAATATGTTTAAAACTGTAGTTTCCTTAATGAAAATAGCTACTGTGTATTACAAAATATAGAAACTAAGTAAATAAAAGGCTAAAACTGTTTGGTTGCTCAGCAGCAGGAAGTTGAATATGGTGCTCCATCACAGCACAGTTGCTGTGGTCTCTGCTACAGGCCCTCATTTTGCTCTTGTCTTATTGTTGTGTATTATCTGACCTAGTCACACATGGCAACATTTCTTACAAGCAAAGGGACTGTAGTCAACTGTAAGAGGAAGGCGCAGGAAAATCACTCTGATCCAAGCTCTACTTTCTTACTCAAATGAACGGGCATGCTCTCCTTTCAGATGGTATAAACGCGTCAAACTCAAGTTTTGTTTCGAGCTTCAAAATCTCATCCTGCTGTATATGCTGTTCTCAGTACCTTATCTGTGCAGTTCTCTTAGGACTGGGGCGGCCCCGAGCATATCTGGAGGCAAGTAGACCCAAGGACTTCTCCAGCAGCAATGCTAGAATCTCCTGGGCCAGCTTAGGGGGCAGTATGGTCCAGAGATCGTGATGCAGAGTCCAACTGAAGTAATGCCACATCTGGATGGAGAAGGAGCATCTTTCCCCCTGGCAAAATTATCACATATTAAATAAGAGAATTAAATCTTCCAAAATGTCAGTTTGCTTCCTATGAACCTAATTAATTCAGGCTGAAATTAGAGAGTCTGCTAAACTAGATGACCAAGAACGATTTAGACAAAAATGTTAAAAATCCTGTTGACAAAGGAACATATTTTTATTTCAATTAAGAATCAGATATTCTAGTATAAATCCAAAACACAAACATTTGAGCTAAATATTGTTGAACTACCTGTCCCTGGCCTGCCTTCTAAAATTTACTTTTAAGCATTAAAATCACTTTATAGTGGTTTTATAAGTTATGTTGATTCTCTAAAATTAAAATTTGTTCAGATTGTGTATGGAGGTGCATTTCTCTGAGACAATTAGCACTACTGAGTTAATTTTACAAGTTTTTCAGATCCATATTATCACATAACCAGAGGACTGAAAACAAACTGTGTTAATCTTAGGCTCATTCATGAAGCCAAGGGTGATGCTTAGCTACTGAAGAGTACATTAGGCTATTTCATTAATGGTGTTTTAATATTAGTTTATACTAGCAATAGGTAAACAAACAGTAATCTAATTTTACACCATTTTGTAAAGTATAGGCTAATATTATCATTGTGTAACATTTTTGCATACTTGCAAGAGGAGACACTCTCATTTTTCCTTATTCCTCCACAGACCTTGCCTGTGTGCTTGCTTTTGCCTGACTGCAAAAGGAAACCCAACAGATGCCAGGCCAAAGGGAACAGGCTGAAGGGAACAGCCCCTGAAAGGAACAGGCAGGAAGGAGAGGCAGGCTGAAGGGAACAGCCCCTGAAAGGAACAGGCAGGAAGGAGAGGCAGGCATTACTTAGGTGAGATGCTCTTGAGGGTTATGGTACTTATTTGACCTCATTTCTTCAAACCACAGTAAAAGATTAACTGAAACAGGAAGAACAGAATGGGTTCCTAAAACTTCTGGGTTTTTATAATTTTTTTATGAAAACATATGTCATTAATTAACTACCTAAATTAATTTATTAAACATTAATTAACTAAAAATACATCCCTATTTTATCTCTCAGTATTGCTCTTTTGCAATCTGCTGTGTCCACTGGCATAATTTCAGGTGAGAGTAATCTAAGAAATATCTGTTCTTGCCCAGTGTGATGTGTCTCTCCTTCATCCCAGTCCCTCGACTGGGGAGGACATGAGCTTTGTAACGAGTTCCAGGCCACTCTGAGTTACAAAGTGAAATACTGTCTCACAAGACAAGCGAAAACAGTCTTCTCTTCTCCTAACCCACAAGTTACCAGCTTCTCATGCAGATATTTCTTCACATGGCATTATTTTGGCATTAAATTGAATACTACAATTAAAATAATAGTGATTGATATTAAATGATAATACAAAAATGAGTGGAACTATTATTCTTTCTGTAGGAAACTTGGACTCAAAGTATCTGCGTTAAGTCCAAACAGAAACGGACTTTGAGTAGGTGGTTTCTGACTTTTCAATTAGATAGGCTAAAACTACTTAAGGAAACGTATAAAATTAAAGACCAAACAAAATTAATGCTCCATTTGCTTTGTGGTGTGTTCTAAGAAGTAGTGTCAAACTAAGACAAAGCTTGATTTACTCAGAACTCCAGATGTTGCAAATGAAGGGGACTCTTGAACCTAGCTGATACTGGGACTAGTGGTGAGGGATGTGGCCTAATAACAGTGACATCAAAAAGATTTGCCATAATTTTCAAAATATAGAAAATCAGTTTCTTTTCCAGTTATCTTTGAGCACAGAGATTTTGTTTTTGTTTTTTTTCTGCTGAAAATGTACTATGTGCATTTTAAAGACTAAAAACTATTTCATACTTATGAGGAGGTCTCCCAAAATGCCCATTGTTCTAGCAATTCTTTCTAAATGAATACAACCTCGGTCTGAGTGTGTGGGGGGAGGATTTCATTAAGCTAAATATGACTCCATTTTTTGACCTGTTTCCCTGCTTGTTGTCATTTCAAAAGTATTCAACAGTAAACATCTGTTGTTTTCGTAAACCCACCATAATGTAAACAGATGTGAGCTTTTGCTTAGATTATATATCAGGAAACAAGCAGCTGGGCTTTATTATAGAAGCCACTCAGTATTATCTCTGAACAGATAATTCTTTACTCTTTGACTATTGGAAAACACAAGTTACTAAAACTGAGCAGATGTCAACTATACAAAAAGCTTCATTTTAAACATGTAATCTCAATACCCATCGTAGCATCTGATCGACACTTCAACGGAGAGGACTCCAGCTCTTTCTTTGGCGTCTGCAGCCTGACATGTTTAGAACATAGAATGTGCCTGTAGTTCACTTGCTATCATAGAACAGGAGCAAACCCTGCTCCCAGCTTGTCATTTTGTTTGCTATTTTCTCTATGTGCACCTATGTACACATGGCCGTAGGTTTCCGTGAATCTGTATCAAGCCCTCATTTCCAATCAGCCATGTATCATCTCTTTCCTCTTCCTAATAGAAGCCTTTGCACATATAGTCCTGTTCCACAGATCAGGGGACATGATGTGGGGAGGAGGAAAAAAAGGATCCAGTAAGTGAGCTACAATCCTTTTAGGTACAGCACATATCAACACAGTTTAAAATCAGGGCTTTTTCCCGAACCATATTATTTTTGGTAAGTAGAAAAGCAATATCACGTTATTTTTCTTTTACACATAAATAACAACCATTAACTCTGCAATTAAATTGTAACTGCTGACCATGTAAGTATACGGAAGCTCAAGTACCATGCGATCACAGAGTAACAGTCTCCTTTTTCCTGTCTTTAATGCTAAAGCCCTGTCATAAGATCTAAGAGCTGCGTGTTACATGCTAATTTGGTTTTGGTGTTTTGTTTTGGTAAATACTCAGTAACTCCAATACCAGGTTCTCAGTGCATACACACGTACTATTTACACTGTACAACTGTTCTAGTCCCTGATTGGCTTACCAGGAAATAAATGCCCTGAGTATATACGGAGATGATAACTATCCCTCACTGCAAACATCATATACAATTGCTTATTAGTACCTTGACATAATTGAAATAGTTTGAAACATGATGACTCCACTTTTTGTCTCTGTTTACCTGAAGGCAAGCAGAGTTTGTGATGCTGCCAGGAATGCGGAGACCAGTTCTTATCTTGGGCCACCAGCTGGACTGTGCCACTTTCTCTCTCACTGCTCACTAATGTTTGAAGTACATCGGGTTTGGAAAACGATGTATGGATGCTCTTACTAAGAGAAGAACTGTCTGGGGAGGACTCTAAGGGGAGATGAAACAGCCTGAGGAAAACTGGAAGTCTTTAAAAGAGTTTCTTATTAGTGGCTGCTCTGTTTTACCTGCATCTATGGTATCTCAGGCACAAGTACAGCCCGAGCCGGGGGATAGCAAGAGTGATCGCTGATAAAAAGCCCACTGTCTTTTTCTAAATACTCCATAGTGGCTCAGGCAATGAAGGAAAATGAAAGTCATAAGCTGTGGTCTGGAAGAGAGGGTGCAATGGAAAAGCTATTCAGATGCACCTGGTCAATGAAACTTTTGAAACCTCAAATATATTTTTTAAGATATGCAATAATTTACCCTTGCATGGAATTAATTTCAAATATTATATGATCCACATATAATCTGTGGGATTTAGTGGAAAAGGAACTAATGAAACCTGGATATGAATAATTTTAATTGATTCTCAGTTTGGTCATGTTGGGGTCATGCTTTCATTTGGTAGGTCTTTGAGACTTGAAAACATGAGCTAAATGAAAATAGTAAAGCATAAAGTGATAAGATACATTGTAAAATGTACTGTTAAGAATGGGCAATAAAAAGGAGGCATAAAAGTAAAGGTGCTTAGTAACAAGTATTCATTAAACAAGATGAAGATGCACAGTAAGAAAAGGTGCGCAGACACCTATAACGGGCAGCTTTGGGAAACACACAGGACTCAGCCTCACTCTTGTGATCTCTGAGTCCTCACTGAATCTCATTATATCCCAGTTCATACAGTGCTGCAATCCCTTCAACTCAAATTGTTATTTTTACTTTGAAGCAGAAGGAGAATTCGGATGTCTAATTTATTTCAGGTTTCTAAAGACAGTGTTTTTCCTAAATACAAATTCAATATTTAAAAAATATTATCCTAACAGCCTTCATGTTTTAGTAATATGGAGCTCATGTTTCTAATTAGCCAGAAAGCAGGTAGGCAGGAAAACATATTTGTGTAAAAGGGACGAATAGTAAACTTAACGTCACACCTCGTAAAAAGATCTGCAGTCTTCCCAGTGGTGGCTCTCAGCATCCTGTAAAATGCTTGTAGCACAAACTCTGATGCAGTAGTCCGTAACCTGAGACTGTAGAGTGTTGATGAATTCCTGATATCGCTGGACAGGCACTAGGAATAAAGGTCTGTTCAGAGGGAATGATCAAAGAGATGGAGATTTAAGGCCTGTGCAGTAGGAGGCAACAACCTCCAGCACTACAAATGGTTTTCATTATTAGATATCAATCATTCATTTCCTCCTGGAGCTGAAGGCTGTATCCACATTCACTTTCCAAAAAGAAAAGTGGGTGGGTGAGTGGGGGAGCTTGTCTTTGTTTTTCAAGTCCTTTGAAAATGTACATCTGCTGTTCTACAAATATGCACGTCCGTCAACTTGAGACAAACTGTATTGTCAATACATCATTCAAACCCAAAAGTATTCTTTGTAAGCCTATTATTAGAGATCAGTGCATTATCTAGGCATTAGGTTATCATTATTACAGGAGAACAACATACACTTGTCAGAATGAACTTTTCTAAAGCTATCATACATCCCATAAACACATGCTTTTTATTTTTTAAAAATTGTAATTTTGTAAATGTCAATTATCTTATAAACTGTTTTAAAATAGTCAACTGAAATGAAGTGATTTCTGGCATATTTTGTTTATAAATTCAAGTATGAATCACAACATCTAACGACTTATGAGAATTAAAGAAATAACATAACTGTATCCTACATCAAGCCTACTTTTTTGCATCTATCTTCAGCTATTTATATCGCATTTCCTTCTTTCACAGTTATGAGACCATGAAGGCTGAATAAAGCATATAGAATAGACTCTTGGGTTGCACTGGATGGCAACTCCACATGCTCATTCCAAGGGGCCATAGTAAGTTCTATAAAATTCAAATGCACACAGAAAGACCAATTGATAGTACTGATGGCGATTGTATCTCTACATAGAAAACATATTGTATTTTTAGATTACTAGTGCATGATAATTAAGATTGGCAGATGCTCCCTCTTTAAATATTATGGATAGTTTATTACTAAATATAGGTCCTGCAATATGTTTACACTAGATAGATTAAAACACATTTATTCACTATGGCAGCTCTTACTAGCCTGCTGGATTATAAGTAGAAGCAAGAAGTGAATCACAAATGTTTACATGTGGGACAGAAAAAAGTTTGACTTCCCTTTTCTATGTGGTCAGTTTAATGTGCCTTACAGAAGGGATAGGATAAAATTCAGTCTTGGGCTAAGAACATGCAGAACATGGTGTCCTCTTTGTGACTATCTTTAGTAGGGATCACCTTTGTTGTTATCTACAGATCTAGTTTAATATGGCCCATATTTGACCCTTTAAACATTTCCTAATCAAGAAAGTGAAAATGATCCACCATATTATGTTCTCCTCAGTGACTATAGTCAACACTTTAATTCTCTGAAATCTGAAGAGTGTGTGTCCTTAAGCATGAACATCAACTTAATTTAAAAGACACTCACTTCTTAGTGGTCTCTTTCATCAGATTATTATAGTGCGTAAAACGCTTGCAGACATACGCTGCTGAGGACAGGATGATGTGCAGGTTCTTCAGAGGTGCTCTGGAGGGAACCTCCTTGCCTCTCTCCTGCAGTCTTTCCAGGACAGCTGTTGCCACTTTACGGCAGGCCTCCACCAGGTTCTCTCTCATTTCCTGAGGAGAATCATCTCTGCATGCCAGAGCCAGTGGAAGCATTGTATCAAGCTTTTCCATGATGTCAGAACAGAACTAGGGAGAAATGAATGTGGCGCTGAGTTATTTGTCTTCTGACAGCACCATGTAATTTATGTGCAGTAGAGCCAAATTCCTAAATAATGAATCTGGCATCAAACATAAATATAATGACACAGCTTTATAACAATCAATTTCTCAGTTGTAGAAAGTTAAATGTTTCATGTCAAGTAAGGAAATACCAAGATGATGTCTCTCTATATATAACCTTCAAACCTTACACTTACCAGACAGACAATATGAAAACTCATGAACCAGCTTTACATGACAGTGTCTTTATGTGTAGTCAATAGACCCAAAATATGTATCCTTGATACTAATTTCACATTACTTTTGAATTTCTACTAATTTCTTCTATTAAATTTCCATATATAAAGATATCTTACTAAGCAATACATAGAATATCAGTTTGCTTAAATAATCCAGGAACAACAGGAACAATATTGTGCAATCTCGTCTTATGGGTAAGGAGCCAGGATACTTCAGAAGTCTTGTGTCTGTTTTCCCTATTTAATATGTATCTCATCTCCTTGATGGTAGAGCAGTTGAAGGCACAGCCTGCCTCCAGTGGAGAGAGCTCCCCAGGGAGGGTTCTGGAGCCTCTGGGTAACAAAAGGAGAACCAGATAGGGCTCTTAAAAATACCCACCACTGGCCACGGTATTTACAGTGGGATTACTGCAGAGTATTTGTGCTGATTTGCTTTCTATCTCCTCTGCAGGCTCTGGTGACTTTCAAAACAGGATAGGATATTCATCAGGTGAAAAGACTTTCCAAGTTCACAGCAACATAAGATGGTTTCCCCTTTAGCCTGTTCAACAACTCCTCATGTCACTCCACCTTTGAAGGTGCTTCCCAGCTCACCAAGACCCCCTTGCAGGTTGCCTCAGAATAATGGGTCAAATGCTAGCAAAGGGATACATGTCCTGTTTGGTAGTTCTGGGCTATAGACACCAGAGAAGAAAAGTAACAATGGGCCTATTACCAAGTTCTTTCCAAGGACCTCCATTGGCTGATCTATAGGCTGCTTTTACAATCCTTAAATTTGCCAAAAGAAAGAAAGAAAGAATAAATGAAAGTAACGCCTCACTAGCTGGCAGCAGTTTGAACTGGTCTCTTCTGATACTTGCCTTGGCGACTTTCTTCGGTTGTTCCTCTTCAGGAAATATGTGACCTTCCCGCCAATCTTGTGGGACATTTACAAGGTTCATAGTGTAGCTCACAGCTGAGTTCCTTTCAGTTTGTTCCTGATGGAGAACTTCTGTGGAAAAGCCTTCAATGGCTGCTGATATGCAGGGTGCCATAGCAAGAGAGACATCTTTAAATGCATTTCTCCAGCCAAACTCTAGTAAAGTGGCCTGAAAAAGAAATGTATATAAAATAATATTCATTTTAATTTAGGAACAAATGTTTCAATAGTTATAGATATAACATTATTATTTTCATTCAGCATATTGACCATAGGTATACTTTGATATACACTAAATGATATTCTTAAAACCTGTGAGTGAAGCAACATACAAAAACATGTACATTCTTTACACACAGCAATATACTGACATTTCACTTTGATTCCTTAGTGGATTTAATCAAAAACTCTTTTCAAAATTTAATCTTTTAAATATAGTTCAATAAAACCATCTTTAACACAAGCTGAAAGCTGTAGTTACAACCTATCACATAAAACAACCTTTAAATTCAATACATTTAATAAAGTCTGAATTAGATTTTTATAGTCTTTTTACAGTTTATTATTAACAAGAATTGCAACATAAGTTAGCATTTAATATTCATTCTTTGATTTCTCTTTTAATCTCAGGTTTCCAGACAAGCTAAAAAGGAAAACAGCAATAAAATAAATTGCTCAGAGAAAAAACACACTGAACCTTTCTGGGTTTTAAGTTGTTCAGAATTTTATTTAGTCTCTCCATCTACAAAGTGGTAGACACTACTCTGTTTTTGTTAGGAGAAATGAGGAAGTAAAGTGGCCTGCATTGCTTTGCATGTGGAAGGACCATCAGTGATCTCATAATCATTCCTTTTTCTCTACTGCTTTTATTTTATAGTCCATATACATATGCAGCTCCATCAGATAGCTTTTCTTTTCTCCTTTCTACTTTATTTTATATTTTAAGGTTTTTATCCAATATAGTTTGATCATATTCTTTCCTCCCTCAGCTCCTCCCAGATCTTCCATCTGTCTACCACTGAGCTTCATTCTTTCTGTATCTTAAAACAAAACTTGAACATTATAATCTTGATGGTCTAATTTTGTTTCATTACTCTGATAAAACACCATGACCAAATGCAACTTAGATATGGAAGGGTTTGTTTGGCTTCCACACATCAATCAGAGTTGACCATTGAGGGAAGTCTGAGCTAGAACTGGGAGACTCAGGAACATGCGCTGAGAACACAAAGGGTGTCACTCACTGACTTGCTCCCCATAGCTTGCTCAGCTTACTTTTTTAAACAATCTAGGAACAGAGGTAGCACTGCCCATAATGGGATGGGCTCTCCCACAGCAGTCATCAGTCATCCTCCTACAGCTCAGTCTGATGAAAGCAACCCTTCGGTTAAAGATCCCTCTTTCCAGAAACCTTCGTCAAGGTGACAAAAACTAATTGGCATACTTGCTTTAATTTTTCTCTTAACTCTTGGTCTCATATGGAAACATTTCTGTGGATGTAGATGTCTTCCAAACTCCCTATTATTCTCTAAATTACCAAAGCCATGAGTAGTAAACAGACTAAATCTATGCTAGAAACCAAGCCCTGCTTTAGCACACCTTGTTTGTAGAAGCATATTGCCTACTCCAAGTACAGAAGACTATGGGCTTGAGCTAGAGAAATTGCTCAGCAGTTCACAGTGCTTCGTGCACTTGCAGGGGTCCAGAGTTCAGTTCCCATCACCCACTTCAAGTGGCTCACAACCTCCTTTAACTACAGTTCCAGGGATTCAGTGCTGTGCTTTCTGGCCTTCTCTGGCACCCACACATAAGTGCATGTAACACTCCCCTACTCACATATGCACATATTAAAACTACTAAAAATAAATTTTAGAGTAGATCCTGGGCTTTATATCCCTGAATGAACTTTCTGCTTTTCTGGATATCAGACGTTTTAGCTTTAGCTATACTGAGCTGAACTGGACGATTTCTATGTTCCCTTTCAGCCTAACATTGCTGAGATCAGAACTTGTAAGACGGCTCAGTGAGGTAAAACACAGGCAGATGTACTTGCTATGCAAACTCGAAGCCCTTAGTTTGTTGCTGAAATCCCATGGTAGGAGGAAAGAACAGATTCCTGCACAGTGCATGCTGACCTCCACTGGTATATCTTGACATGTATGCATTTTCACTTGTATGCACATACACACATGTGCACACACACACACAATACTGATTCAGAACAAACCTATGAATTACTGAGATTAAAATCATTAGCCTTTATATGTACATCAAATCCAATTTCATGTTGTACAGCTATAGAAAATAATAAAGGTACTTTATATACAGCACATGAGTCTGCAGCTTGGTATTCAGAATAATAGCTCTGGTTTTATTGTAGCTAAAATGTAACTGAACCTTCCTGTCTAAATTTTATTTGATCCTTTAGCAACATAGAGCAGAAACCCATCTCAGAATTATATTTGGGTACAATTAATCAAGATTTTAATCTCCTTATAAGTGAAGGTGAGAGAATGACTTTCAGGAATCTGGTCTTTCCTTCCACCTGGGAGGTGGGCATCAAACTTAGGTCATTAGAGACAGGAAAATCATAGCCTGTGGCATAACAGTAACTCTTTGGGACACATTTATGATAAATATGTTAAAGGTAACCACCTCTATAAAAATGAAAAGAAATAAACAAAGCCCATAGTTTGTTTTCTTGCTTATTTCTCTATTGGATTACAAACATTCATTAAGTCACTCATTCGAGGAACATGTTTGGCAAAAGTTACAACTGATCGCAGTGGCTGGGGTCACTTTCTCTATCCCTGTCTATATTTCTACAATTTCTGCACAGGGACGATCTTTTCCTGCGACAATTGACATGTGACTGTAATACGCTCCCTCCATAGGAATTTCCCTTCCAAATATGAGAAGCAAGGGCATAAATCACTGCTCTTACGAAGAAAACTGAAAACCTTTATGCACTGAAACCATCTTCTAGAAGTCTATTTGTTTTCATGAAAGACTGCTTATTTTTTCTCTTCCCATCTGATATTTGGCATCACACACATTCCAGTTAAAATAAAGAACATTTGTTAGTTAATCCAAGAAAACAAGAAGGAACTGAGTGGCTTTCTCTTCAGTGAACAACAGTTAGGAATTACTGAATTTTGTCTTGTGTTACCTAATGCTAGATTCATGCTCAGTTTGATTTTGTTGTTGTTGAAACTTTCTGGGCTAGGGAACTGTTACAAACTGCACATACTTTGTTGGCCTTTTAAGATAATTACATAGTCTATTACTCATGATTCATTGAGAAACCAAAAACCACTCAAGAAATTTCAAATAAAAATTGCTGTTATAGTTTGAATGGGTAATTGACCTTCCACATAGTGGCTCACAACCTGTGGGTCATCACATCTTTGGGGTCACATATCAGATATTTACACTACAATCATAAGAGTAGCAAAATTAGAGTTATAAAGTAAAAACAAAAGTTTATGGTTAGAGGTCACCACCACATCAAGAACTCTATTAGAGGGTCACAGCATTAGGAAGGTTGAGAGGCACTGCTCTATAGTCTTATGCTTGTACACCTGCTCCCAGGATGTGACCCTGTTTGGGGGATGTTGAAAGTTAAGAAGTAGGGCATTGTGGGAGGAAGTAGCTCACTAAGAACATGCCCTTGTGTTGTGCTGATTGTGGCTTTCTCTTCAGTGAACAACAGTTAGGAATTACTGAATTTTGTCTTGTGTTACCTAATGCTAAAATTCAGTAATTCCTAACTGTTGTTCACTGAAGAGAAAGCCACACAGTTCCTTCTTGTGGATTGTGGAACAGGTTTCCTGTTCCACTCTCTGCTCCCTGTTGGCCACAATGTCGTAAGCGGCCACCTCAGACTCCTCGTGGCATGGACTGAGATGCTTCTGCTGTCACTCTTCTCCTACCCTCATGATGACATGATGTCTGAAACCACAAAACATATACATTCTCCCTTCCTTAAGTTCTTTCTGTCAGGTATTTTGTTACAGTGATGTGAATTACCACTAGTAACCAAGGTGATGTAAGATTGGAGAAGTGAAGCAGAAGCAGCAAATCATAGTCTGAATTGGAAACATGGAAAAAAATCCACTGTGTTTTGAGAGACCTAGTCTACCAAAGAAGCCAAAGTGAGGTATGGCTGCTAAGTGGGACTGAAATCACACAGAGAATGTTGTGTAGCCAGAGCAGGGACAGGACACTCAGAAAATTCTCTCTGAAACTTCTGCACTCCCATGATCTATCAATCCCTCTAATTATACAGATAATCCCATGATCTATCAATCCCTCTAATTATACAGATAATCCCAACACCCAGACACCAAGACAGCCTGGTAGGCACGGTTATCACTTTGTAATAGTTATATAGAGTTCACATTCTCAAAATACAGAGCCTGAGCCAAGATGGGGAATAAAAATTTCTTTTTTTTTTTTTTTTTCGAGACATGGTTTCTCTGTGTAGCCCTGGCTGTCCTGGACTCACTTTGTAGACCAGGCTGGCCTTGAACTCACAGAGACCCACCTGCCTCTGCCTCCAGAGTGCTGGGATTAAAGGCATGTGCCACCACGCCCAGCAATTACAGACAGCTATGAACTGTCATGTGGTTGCTAGAATTTGAACCCAGGTCCTTTGGAAGAACAGCCAGTGCTCTTAACCGCTGAGCCATCTCTCCATCCCAACAAAAAATTTCTTGACTTCTGTTTTTATATCATTCCATGAACCTGGTTGTGTAAAAGAAAATGACCCAACTTGGTTTTTGTAATATAAAACATTTTTAACTAGCTAGCTTATATCACTTGTACACATTAATGGGATTGTTATGAGATTTTCACACACTTATCCATGGTGTTTTAATCATAATCACTGTCCTTCATCCTCGTTTTTGTGTTTATTTATTAATTCATGTTACATCTCTATCACAGTACTCTGTTTCCACCCCTCCCAGTCTTGCCCTCTCACCCTCTCTATCTGTTCTCCCTTCCATCCCACTCCTCTGGAATGGGATGTCACTACACATCAGTCCCCTGCCTCAGTTCAGCAGTCATATGAGGGCCAAGAGTTTCCTCATACACTGAGGGCCTACAAGGCAGCACCACTAGGGCAAAGTGTCTCATTAACAGGTAACAAAGTATATGTTGTTCCTGGTTCCCTTTGCTGCATTGGTTGTAGTATACTTATCCTGTACTATATGGCTAAAATCCGATTATAAGTGAATAGATGCCATGTGTATCCTTCTGAGTCTGGGTTAGCTCACTCAGGATGAGCTTCTCTAGTTCCATCCATTTGGCTGCAAATTGCATGATTTCATTGTTTCTGACAGTTGAGTAGCATTCCTCACCTCACTAGCTAGTCCTTTTTTACTCAGTTAGACCGAATTCTGCTTACAAAGCTTGCCTTGTCTAATCTAGAATCAACACTTTGAGAGAAAACATCTATTTGTCTTTCTGAATCTTGCTTATTCACTTAATATGATAATCTCTAGTTCCATAAAAACTGAGTAAACAAACAAAGGCAAGTCAAAAGGTCATGTCCTTTCAGCCTACTAACTTCATTTTCTTAGTTTCAACAACTATGTACCTACAATGCACACAAATAATTTGTTCTTTATGAATGAATACCTCTATTGTATATTCACTACATTGTTTTCATCCAACCATCCAAACGACAAATGCTTCGGATGATTCTATAACTTGGCTATTGTTAATGGACACACAGTGAAAATGAGTAAGTAGGTATCTCTAGTGTGTAGTGACTGAGATTCCTCCTTGTATATACCCAAGAGTGGCAGAGGGAGGTCATATGGTTAGTTTTATCTTTTTACTTTTTGGAGGCAACTCCACACTGATATCTATTGAGGCCAACCTAACTAACATTTGCACCAGTCCTGTTTAAGGGTTGTTTTTCTCAACTTCCTTTTCAGCGTCTGTTGTTTAGTTACTTGACCATAATGCTTCTGGATTTTTGCCTAAAACTTCTGAGGAAATTTCAATGAAGATTTGAGGCAAAAGGAAAACTTAGATATTTTGATTCACAATAGACTCACAGAAATGTAATCATGCCATATGTAAATAAGAAGTCTCACCTCCTTTACTGGTAACAACGGCTCCCATAGAACACTGGTTTCTTTCACTGTATGCTTCTCTACCATGACTTTCCTATTAGATTTCTCTAATATTCCTAAAGAAAGAGAAGGAAGCAAACACAAACGCATTAATTTACAAAGAACCAACAGGGGTTAGAGAGATGACTAAATCATTAAGAGCACTCAGGGTTCTTCCAGATGCCCCAGGTTTGGTTCCCAGCACCTATTTCAAGCAGTTCAAAAATGGCCTGTAACTCCAGTTGGAGGGAATCTGATGCCCTCTTCTGACCTTTATACTGCATACATCACAGGGACTGCATGCATGTGACACACACAGGTGTACTCTGGCACACACACACATATATAGATGCGACTGAAATATTATATAGAAAAGCACATACAGAGTAGGTGTGTACACATACACATATCCATACGTAGATATATAGATTGATGTAGGCTGGTATCAATAAGATGTAGGCTGGTATCAGTATTACAACTATGCAGGCATAAACAACATAGAGATTTCTTTAGATATACAACTTAATGATATGTATGCTAATTATATTCATATTTGGCATACATGCATATATAATCTACAAACATAATGATCATTTGTCTATTACATTCACATTGGCAATACAGGATGACTTATAGAGTAGAAAATAAACACTAATTTTCTTGTTAGTTTCAAAGATAACTTCTGTTTGGTCCGGTGGTGCACACTGAAAACACATCATAAGTCTGAGATCAACTTGGGCTTCACAGAAGTTATAGTACTACACTTAAAACTGCTGGGGCAACATGAAATGCTAACATTTTCTTGAAAGAAGCAATAAGGATGTGAGGCTGGGGAAACAGCTCAACTGACAAAGTGCTTGCTGTACAGGGTGGGAACCTCACTGAGATGCCCAGCACCTAACCCACAACCACGGTCCTACAATCTCACTGATGGAAGGCAGGCAGAGGATCCTGGGGGATTTTGGAAAAGTAGTGTGGCTGAATTGTAAAGTTCCAGTTTCAGTGACTTATCTCAAGAAACAATCTGGTGGGCCTGCAAGATGGCTCAGCAAGTAGAGGCACCTGCCTGATGACCGAAGTCTGATTCCCATGACCTACATCACAGAGAGAATGAACTCCTGGAAATTGTTACTGTTCTCAACATGTGTGCTGTGGCAAGCACATGCCCATACAGGCAGACACACAGACACCCAAATAAATGTAAAGCAAATGAAAAAATTAAATACGTTGGAGAGAAATTGAGAAAACACTCAAAGTGTTTTCAAAGAGACTTGCACCCTCTACATGCAGATAAAAAGATGTGCACATATACACAAGGACATACACATACACCATCATCATCAACAGCATCATCAAAGAACAAAATGCATAGAGAAATGACAGGATATCAGGACAAAATGTATGCTGTTAGTAATTATTAACAATGGTTAATTCAAAAAGCACAAACACCGAGACAGACATGACATAATCAGTAACTCTTAAAATGGAACTAGTTTTGCAATGTTAAGTTTTATAGTGAAGGAAGTCACTATTTCCCATGGTGGGAGAGGTAACCTTCAAAAGGTAGTAAATAAAAACAAGAATAAATCTTTCCACTTTACCGTCAAGATTGCATTAATCATAATTTGATTAAATGAAAATAATTTAGCATTTACCTTTTTGTGGCTCAGAATTAGTACAGTATGATAAATCACATACTATATAATCCCACTTTTATTACCTTTAAGGAATTTTAACAATTAGTTTCTCTGTATTTTCTAAGAAAACCACATTGATGATTTTTCTCAGTAGAAATCTGATCAATGAATTCATTTAGTAGATGGGTGGTGTTTTCCTCCTGAATGCTGTTCTATGAAAGAATAGTTTCTGAAGAGTAGAGTTCCCAGAAACAAATATGTTTTGATCTGATAAAAAAGTTAATTACAACAATGGTGTACCCCGAGTTTACTAAACAGATGCCTGTTTAAGTAGAGACACCTCCACTTCTGTTTGGATAAGTGTAACTCAAAATGGCCTTGGTTTATAGTCTCTGGAGGAATTAGGAAGTGGTGGATCAGCGGACTGATGGGTCCTAGTGGAAGAAAGTTAGATCACTGAGGCCTGCACTTCACACACATATTAGATCTCTCTGAGAGCAGCAGGTATTTGTAATTACTGAGCTGTCTCCCCAGCTCCTAGATCTCCTACGTTTAACATCTTGCAGTGATGTTGAGTATTTCTTACAACTGATGAGCCAATACTAAAACATTTTTATATGTCTTCACAGTTTCCGTTAGGATTTACTCTTTGTGTTAAATAATTTTATGGACACTATCAACTACATGACTTACATCTATACTACTAATGTGTCATATGGGATAGTTTCACTGTTCTAAAAATCCCCCATTATTTGCACATTCCTTTCTTCCTTTCCTGGCAATGTAGATCATTCAATGTTTCCATAGTTTTGTCATTCCTTAACAACATAGGGCTGGAATTACGCAATATGTAGTCTTTTTAGATTGCCTTCTTTTACTTAGCAATAAGCATCCTTGGTTCCTCCATATCATTTTATGGCTTGATAATCTTAATTTTATTGAAGAATAATATTCCAATATATTGATATACCACAGATTGTTTATTGACTTACCTAGTGAAGAACATCTTAGTTCTTCCAAATTCTGGCAATTATAAATAAAGCTGCTATAAACATTCACAGGCAGGTTTTTGTGGACATAAGTTTCAACTCATTTGGACAAATACCTGGAAGTGCCATTACTAGATCATATGGTAAGACTATGTTTACCTTTGTAAGACAATGCCAAACTGACTAGCAAGGATGCTGTATCATTTCACATTCCTAACAGAAATGAATAGAGTTACTTTCATGCTACATACTTGACAGAAAGTGGTATTTTTAGCATTTTTGGATTTTTGCCATTCTATTAGGTATACAATAATACCTTGTTTTAATTTGCATTCCCGTGGTGACGTACTATTTTTTTTTGCATCTTTTCATATGCTTAGTCACCACCTGTCATCTTTGCTGAGATGTCTTTTCAGATATTTATGTATTTTAAAATCAGGTTACTTGCTGTCTTGTTGAATTTTAAAGGTTCTTTGTATATTTGGATATGAATCCATTATCACACATGTATTTTGGAATTCTTATTTTTAGTTTGTAGCTTTTCATCTTCTTTGTGTACATGCCTATTTATTTAACAATTCCACATAAGCAACTTGCCTTCCAGATAGTGTAATACATATATAAGACACAGTCCAAGAAAATTTGCCATAACATCATGGTAACAAGTGAAGCAGAATGCCTAAATGTTCATCATTAAATACCTGATTAAATTATGTATAACAATGGAAAACTCTTTAGCATATATAACAAACATGAATATGATTAGCATACAGATTTCATCAAATTGCATATTTATAGGATCTCTATATCTTGTATATGCCTGCCTCAATCTACATCTTAATAAATATATTCCTTATATATTCACATATTTATATGGTTATGTATATGCATCTACTGGATGTGCAGTTTTTCTACACAGATAGTTTTAACCTGCATATGCCAATTATATCTAGAATGGTTGCCTTTTTTTTTTTTTCCTTAAGATTTATTCTTTTGACGTGTATGTGTGTGTTCCAGCATGCAGGGCTTGCCAAGGCCAGAAGAGGGCATTGGTTTCCCTAGAACTGGAGCTATAAGAAGTTGTGAGCTGCTCAGAGTGGGTGCTGCGAACTGAACTGAGGTCTTCTGCAAGAGCTGCAAGTACTCTTAACAACTGAATCACCTCTCTAGTTCCAGTTGGTTTTTTTTAGAATTAATAATGATAAATTTGTTTCCTTCTCTTTGCTCATAAAATGTTGCTGAACTTTCTAATTGTTAATAAACAGAACATTTGTATAGGATTGGCAATCATTTGTTATTTTAATATGGGAAGATGTGTGGATGTAGTTGTTTCCAGAAAGTAGACAAGTCGAAAAAAGATGTAATTTCATATTAACTATATCCTTTGGTTTTCTCAAACACTTTATGGTGTGCATATAGTATTATTAAAAACCAATTTGTCTGAATACTCTACACAAACTCCTAAAACTAGCTGATTTAAGAGATATTTACCTGGCAAGAATAACAATATCTTGATGTGTAATCTTTGCAGGTCTGTTTTTGGAATAATGATCTGTCATTGTTGAGCTACAGTTTAAGCCTGAGGGAAAAAACTGACTACCTTATATTTAACATTTACTCCCGAATATATTACATTTATTCAGTAAACAAATTACTCAGACAGTAGAAACCATCTGCTTATCTTCAAGACAAGTAAGAAAAAGATAATGTTCCTAAGCCTTGTCTTTCTGGCGTATAACTCTAGAGTGAGTAACTTTCAAGTACTTATATTAATCTCTAAAATATAATAACCCCCAAATTAAAAGACTTTTAAGAAGCTTAACTTTAAGTGTAAAAGTGAAAGGGATCATTTTTAGGTACAATTAATAACATTGGATACACACTAATAAAATATTTCATGGATACAACATTGATGCATTTCATTTTCATATTTCTTTGTAATTCAACTAGTCAATTTCAAAACTTGGCAAAATAAAATTCTATCAGTTCTTTGGGGAATTATTGTACATACTTAAAATGAATTAAAAATTCGGTAAACACTTAATTGTCTAATTTTGACTCCCCACTTGAAAACATACTTGTCTGCGTGAAATCATCAGCGGCCTCTCTAAGCTTTTGCCTTGATTAAGAACCTCAGAAGAGCACAAAGGGTCACAAGAGTGCCACTGCTCCACGCTTCCCCTACAGTTCTCTGAGGCTCACTTTATACCTCTGGCTAGTTTGCACACTGCCGCTTTGCTTGCTTTCACAGGGACCAGAGGTTGGCAGTACTTCCCTGTGACATCCACTTTTACACCCAAATTGGTCTTCATAGGTTCCCATTGTGTGCACTTCAAAGCAACGTGCCTTGTTGGCAGCTCTAAGTGGGAAGTGCAAGTCTTTCTTTTCTTCAGTGCTCTTTTCTGGCTCGCAAGCAACCTCCCACCAAAAGCTGAATGTGTAGAAGAGACTACATCCAAGAGATAATACCATAACAAAGTGTGAAGAGAAGCGCAGGTGGCCACCTTGCAAATTTCCAATGTGGGAGCCTTCGACCTCTCTGCCCAAGAAACAGCTAAAGTCCTAGAGTAATGAGCTTTGGAAACCCTGGGAGCCTCTTTACCTTAACTACATACGCCTCCCTAATACAATCCCTTAACCATCTAGCTAAGGAACTCTTAGAAGCCATTTGACCCCTCTTAAGACCCCCTAAGAGTACAAACAATCTTTCAGAAGATCTGAAATCTTTGATTCTTCTGAGACAAACCCTAAGTGTTCTTCTTACATCCAATTGAAGCAGCCATTGCGCTTTGTCGTAGCTGGGGCTAAAGACAGACAAGGACCAAGAAGGCTCCTGCTATAGATAAATCTCAGATGCCACCTCTGGAAAAACTGAGGAACTGCCCCGAGAACTACTTAATTTTGAAGGAGCATCAGAAATGTCCCCCCAAAATCAAACCTAAGGCAAGCCTATAAAATACCATCACATAAAAGAGATACAGTAAGACTGTACTGATGCACAATCAAATAACGTCCTATCACATCCTAAATGATGAAGACAGAAAACCATCAAATCTCACCAAAGAAAAACAAATAAGTAGAACTAATCAATTTTTTTCTCATAAAGGATTTATCTTGTCTCTACAAAATCTCTTATTCACAGTCAGATTACTAAGAGAATTGCCAATGTGGCCAAGTCTGTAATATAATAGCAAACATTAAAGTAGAAAGTAAAGTGTTTGGTTAATTATTTTTATATTTTTTTGTATGTGATATTAAACACCTGAATATTTTTAGAACATGTGGACACTGGGGAAGAAACTTCACTGTCTTCGATTGTTTGGATTACACAGTCATACAAGACCACCTTTTCCAAGCTCACAAGACACACTCCAATGAGAGCAGACAGCCAGGCAGCTGCAGTTTGTTCTCTTTTCCCTTTATTATCTCATGAAAAGAGTTTCTAGTAAAATATGTACAACTAGGTACCCTTTGCTTTCTATAACTACTCAGCTTTAGGGTCTCTTTTACCTCCTGTTTTGAGAAGCTAATGCTTTTGGTAAGAACTGATTAACACTGTCACACTCAAAGAAACCTAAGGGTTTGTTCTTTTCCCTAATTTTTTTTTAGGATTATTCTTTACAGCCATTTATATAAAGTAATGTAGGAGCAAATTAATCTTGGTTTTTTTGTTTGTTTTTTACATAAAACAAAAGCGAGACCAAGACCAAAACCAAAACCAATGAATTTCAACATCAAAGAACATGTATATCAAGGGGCCCATGGGATGGCTCTGAGGGTAAGGGTGCTTGCTACATGAGTTCAATCCCCGGAATCTACATGGTGGAAAGAGAACCAGTTCCTCAAAGTTGTTTTTCTACCTCTGTATGTTCATACACACACACAAACATTAAATCTATAAACTTTTGATTCCAGCAAATATTATTAGTTGGAAATAAGTGCAGGAAAATAAGGTATGGGATCATAGATACCATGGGTCTTAGATTATTGTTTAATAACAATTTCAGGTAAAAAAAATGAAGTGAAATTAGAGTGAATAAGAGAAAACTTAATATATTAACCTCATTCATTCATTCAAGCAATTTGTTGAGGGCAGACATTATTTTAAGTGCACATTGTCAAAAATATTGTTGGAACATAAAAATATTTTGAAAAATTAAAAAATACATGTATCAAACAGAGACGTTCTACTACTGAGATATTTCTTTTTTAATTAATTAATTTATTTATTTTTTATTTCTTCAAGTTACATCTCAATCACAATCCCCTCCCTACTCCCCCCCTCTGGTCTCACCCTCCCACCCTCTTCTCCCTCACACACCCCCCCATCCACTTCCCTTTTTTAATGTTTAAGGTATATCTTTTTCCCCTCAACAGCTCCCCCTTTCAATCCAACAAATAGCTCTTTCTCTTATAAAAACAAATACAATACAAAACAAGAAATAATTAGGCCAAAATTATGAGACATATAAGGCTTAGCATATATTCCAAATGTCCAGTCCAAACGTATTTGACAACTGACTTTAACATTCTACTATCCAACAATCTCCATGAGTTTAAAGTTCTATATCCAACTCAGCTTCCATCCTAACTTTTATCACAATTTTAAAAGCATATTCTTAGATCCAGAATACCCCCTTAATTCCCAAACAACTCAAAATTTAACTATGAGCCTCTAGCTACCTAGTCTTCAACCACATCAGAGACATGAGAGGGATGAATATATATCTGATTATACAGGAAGCGCAAGGCCCGCAGTTTCCAAAACTAAGAAATGACATACCAGTGGCTGCCTGGATAGTTCCCAATTTCTCTCCATGCATTAGAGCATCAATCTTCAGCCATTTGGACCCATTTCTCTGACAGACATTGATTGGAAAGCAGGAATTATGAAAGACTTGCCTACCCTGTCTAGGAAGACCTAGGCTGTCGACTTACCTGCTTTCAAGTTCAGTCGTTTTTTACAGCATTCTGCTGAGATATTTTTTATATCTGTCAGTCAAAAATTACTTCTAAATATTGAATCTGATAACTTGTAAATACAGTTTCAGGGTACACTATTGTTAATATAATCTTAAAGCTTACTTCATCAATAATAGAGTGTTTGGTGACCAATTTAGCAAAGACTGTAATATTATGTCATGATTACAGACTTTTTGATTTCACATAAAAATCATAGTGCCTGCTCTTGACTGTACAGTATCTGCAAGTATCAGCAAGGCTTGTTCCTAATCTTAGGCAATAGACTAAGCCTTTCTTCTTCCTAAAATCAACAGGTGACAATTCGTTGTAACTTCAGTTACTCCTCTAACAATATTAGTCATACCATGCACTTCTCTGAACAATGGTACAGATTCAAAGTGGCAGGGAGCAGTGAGAGAGAAAGTGTCCATGTATGATTAACTAAAGAACACAGTACCTGGAGAATTCCTGGGCATCTTAAGGAATAAAAACATTTCTTCAAACAGTTCCTGAATGTCGCTCTCCAGCTTCACAAAAGATTCGGTGAGCTGTGATAAGAATTTGAGTTCTTCTAAGGACAGAGAGGGATGTCTTTCGTTCTGTGGGCATGCAGGGCTGACTGTGAAAAGAAGATGGGCATTGTTGGACATTTTAACAATTCCTTTAGAAAGTGTTGGAAGAGCCTATTTGTTCTTATACACCATAAAATGGAAAAGATGCTTCATAATTTAGACAAGCTTGCTCATGAAGAAACACACATAAAAATCTAGGAGAATCATTTCTTCCAAGAAGGTAGGGATAAAGATTGTCTTTGATACAATTATGACAAATAATTAGCCTGACTCACAGTTATAAACAGGAACTGATATCTTATATAATTGTAATTTTTTTCAGTCTAGAATAACTTGACTATGATCATAAGGAAACATCAGACAAACTCAAATTAAGGGACATTCTACAAAACAGAAAAAAAAAAACAAATGTCAGAAATAATACAGTGTAGAAGAGTCCAAAACACAAGACAACTGAAGCTATTACTTTATCAAGTGTATTTACTACAAGGAATTTCAAAGGGGAGACTGGAGGAAAATGTCAGCAGTATCTAGAGCCCAATGCTCTTATCGCATGCTTCTTAATTTATTGGTTTAAATATTGAACTGTAGTTATGAAAGAGACACTTTTTATTTGAGGTAATAAATTTTGGAGAATATAAGACTACATAACTGCCATGTAGACTTAATTTAGAAAAATGGTTTTGAGGAAAGAATCAGAAAGAGCAGAGGGAGGGAGAGAGGTAAAGAGTTAAGAGAAGGTCCACAAAATGTAGACTTTTGGAAAAATAGTAACACTTGTGCATTTGAGGACTCTAGATATGAAGAAAGTTGGGAGTTTTCCCTGGTATTCACCTTTATAACTCTGAAATTTAAAATATAAAAGGAAATCATCTAAAGAATTCTTCAAAAACTGTTCTGCATGCTATTTTTGTATCATTAAAAAGAGAAAAAAAACCAATGTGGCAAATGGGTATAACTATACAATAACTACATAATCCATGAAGCCATGTTTAAAACTTACTCCTTTGAGATGTAACTTGAAGAAATAAAAAATAAATTATTAAAAAAAACTTACTCCTGTCTGAATAATTTTGGTATATATTTTATGCATACAAATACAGCTTAAACAAAGATTGATGCTTTTCCTCATAATTATACTACTAGTCAAATCACACTGCCATTTAAATACAACATAAATACAAGACATTTAGGAGTAGGGAGAATAGTGTCCTTACTAGGCAACTTTAATTTAAATTTGTTGCTTTTATGTTAGAAATGTATTACCAGATGTTATATCTAACTATATGTTCAAGGATTCAGAGACTCTTTTATTAATTCCATTCTTATAATGCACTTAGAAGGATTAACAGTAATTAATTAGCAAATTCATAGTGCTCACTACAATAAACACAGATACTTTAGCAGAAAACCTGAAGCAAGCCAATCAGAAACTGGAGCTGAACAGTGCATGTGAAACACAGATTACTTTCCTCACGCTGATTTAGAAGGAAGGGACTTTACTAGTAATTCATTTCGCATCAGTTAAAAACTAAGACACTGGTATCAAACTTAAATCCACATAACATAGTCTTTCGGCAATGTCTGACCAAAACTATCATTTTATCCTTTCAGGGAATCTGAGAAAGCTACTAACAACCCCAACTGTGGAATTAAGTCCTGTTCCTAAAAAGGAAAAACATCTATAAGTACCTACAAAAACTTTATATTCATTTCCATATTAGCCATAGTCCCACATATAAAAAGCCCATCTCTAAAAAGTTTAACTTCTACCTATGATTGTTCTAGAAAGATGCAGAAGCACAAAAGGTAGACAAGTACCATATATAACAAAAATTTTCTAAAAAAAAAAGCTTTGTTCCCCAAAAACAAAATACATAACAACAACAACAACAAAAATCTGAACATAGCATGTCCCATATAGTTGTTGACCAATTCTCTGCCAGCCTGTGTTGATGTATATGTATATGTATATGTGTTTATGCATTTGTATGTACATGTTCACTGGAGGTTAACCTTGGGCATCCTGAGGGAGCTTTTAACCTTGTTTAGTAATGGAGTATCTCCCTGAGACTTGGGGCTCTCAGATTAGGCTAGGCTATCCAGCTATACTAAACATCACCAGAGATTTCTGTTAAGCTTTACTTATGCAAATAAGAGGCTGCAAACTTTTAAAGTCACAAGATCCTTTTGAACCTCACTTATTTTTAAAACAACTTGAAATTCTTTAAGAATCCTTTCTTATGCTTCATTAGGCAAGACTACTGGATGGTGTGATTTGGAATTAAACATACTTAGAACCCTTTACCATTTGTGGTGTTATAGACATTCATAGAATAGCAAAGAAGGACCCTACAAAACATCTTCAGGAGCTGGAACACTATAACGCAATTGCCACTTGTCTAAAATCACATAGGGCTTGTGGGTTCTCCATGAAAAGGATTTACTTTCATGACCTGGATTTACAAGTGCCTTGTATTGTAGATATATTAAAGGCAAGTCCACTTTAATTCAATGACTCCTTATAACTTATTAAAGAAGGCCAAATAACATGTATGGCCAAATTTAATCATTTTTGTCCCAAAGAAGTAATGATTGCTGAAGAGGCTCACTAATTACTAGTCCTTATTTCCTCTCATTCTTAGATCCAAATTCTCCCAATGGGCATTGTGAGAGTTCTTAATTTATAGGGCAAATAATTCTGTGATAGATTCATTTTGTGAAAGGCGAATTAAAGCAAAATGAAATACAAGGATGGAACTGCATTTTCCCAAACTTACTTATTGTCTCCACACTATCTCACAGAACCACTGTTCTAACGTTTACCTCTTACCTCAGAAATTCTATTCCTGTACCTCCTAGATTTCTCCAAAGCAGGACAGGGTGTCTTCAAGAAGAAATTCCTCTTACATTGTTCATCATTATTCTCTTCCTCCCTTCTTTCAAGGCTATTTGTTTATCTTCAGATCACCTCTTCAGAAAACTTCATCTGCATCCTTACCAAACTAAGCCAATTTAGCATTTATTTATTCATTTATCAAATTATTGATTTAATTAATCATTTAAATCATAATGAAACTGTCTTGCTTTCAACAAAGCCTACACACACATAACTGTACAAAGGGAACTACAATGAATCTACCATGCCAACAATTGAAGTTAGAATTAATAATCATTGCTTTGTTTACATGATGATCTCAGTCATGACAGATGCAAAAAACATCAATTTTAACTGCACTATCATTATTATAAGGGAAAAATAAAATTTTCTTTTACAAAAAGACTATCATCAATGAACAGTAATAGCAAGTGATAATAAAGGGTTGGGTGGCTATTTTTTCTCTATTATTTTTAATAAAATTTCTTGGCTAAAATACAATCCAAATCCTGTACTTTATTTTCATTTGATTTTTAAATTCATATTATTTACTTCTATAATAAGGTGAAAACTTTTTTTAATATTTATTTATTACTTCAGGTTACATCTCCAACACATTGCCCTTTTCAACCCATCCCAGTCCCACCCACCCACCCTCTGCCCCCATCCCTTCCATACCAATCCTCTGGAGTAGATTGTCCCTACATTAACCATCCTGTGCCCCAGTTCAGTAGTAGTCATATGAGGGCCAAGAGCCTTCTAATATACTGGGGGCCTACAAGGCAGCACCACTAGGGCAAAGTGTCTCATTGACAGGTAACAAAGTCTATGTTCTTGTTCCCTTTGGTGTATTGGTTTTAGTATAGTAATCCTGTACTATATAGCTAAAATCTGACTATAAGTGAATAAATGCAATGAGCATCCTTCTGAGTCTGGGTTAGCTCACTCAGGATGAGCTTCTCTAGTTCCATCCATTTGGCTGCAAATTGCATGATTTCATTGTTTCTGATGGCTGAGTGGTATTTCATTGTGTAGATGTACCACAGTTTTTAAATCTATTTCTCAGGTGAGGGACATCTGGGTTGTTTCCAGTTTCTACCTATTACAAATAAGGCTGCTATGAACATAGATGAGGAAACGTCCTTGTGGTTTGGTGAGGAATCATTTGGATGTGTACCCAGAGTGGTATGGCTGGGTCTTGAGATAGACTTATTCCAACTTTTCTAAGATATCGCCAGACTGATTTCATAGTGGTTGTACAAGCTTGCACTCCGACCAGCAATGAAAGCTGAATGTTTCTCAAACTTTTTTGACCAAGGAACACCAGCCAATTTACCAATAAATCTATTCACTTTAGAGATTTTCAGGAAAATATCACTGGGGCACATTTCTGTGGTGGTGAGTATTTATGTCCACTGGGTGGCTTCCTCTTTCACTGTAGGATTCTCACTGTGAGTATTTGTGGCTGATTTTTATACTATTCTTTTCCCCTTGGAAACTTGTTCTTTTTTTTAATTAATGAATAAATTTATTTATTTGTTACTTCAGGTTACATCTCTATCATATTGTCCTTTTTCCCCCTTTCCAGTCCTGTCCTCACACCCTCTACCCCCTAACCCTTCCATCCTACTCCTCTGGATTGGAGTGTCCCTACATAAGAGTCCCTCACCCCAGTTCAGAAGCCATATGAGGGCCAAGAGCCTCCTAATACATTGGGGGCCTACAAGGCAGTACCACCAGTGAAAAGTGTCTCATTGTCGTGGAGAGAACACTTAAAAAAAAAAAGTCTATGTCCATTTTCCTTTGGTGCATTGGTTGTAGTATAGATATCCTGTACTATATAGCTAAAACCCTACTATAAGTGAATAGATACCATGTGCATCCTTCTGAGTTTGGGTTACCTCACTCAGGATAAGCTTCTCTAGTTCCATCCAATTTGACTGCAAATTGCATAATTTCATTGTTTCTGATAGCTGAGTAGTATTCCATTGTGTAGATGTACCACAGTTTTTTTTCTTTATTTTTTATTTCTTCAAGTTACATCTCAATCACAATCCCCTCCCTACTCCCCCCTCCAGTTCCACCCTCCCACCCTCAACTACCCATCTTCTTCACTTTTTTTTTTTTAAGTTTAAGGAATATCTTATTTCCCCCTACACCTCCCGCTTTCAGTCCAACAAATGGCTCTTTCTCTTATAATGATACAATACAAAACAACAGAGGTAATTAGGCCACAGTTATGAGGGTTATATGGCTTAGCGTACATTCCCAATGTCCAGTCCATATGTATTTGGCACCTGACTTTAACTTTCTACTATCTAACCATCTCCATGAGTTTAAAGTTCTATATCTAACTCAACATTCATACTAACTTGCAAAACAATTTTAAAAGCATCTTCTTAGATCTATAACACTCGTTTGACTCCTAAACAACTCAAAATTTAATTATGAGACTCTAGCTATCTATTTGTCAACCACTTCAGAGACCTGAGAGGGATAAATATATCTGATTTTATAGGAAGTACAGGGCCTGCAGCTTCCAAAACTAAGAAATGACATACCAGTGGCTGCCTGGACAGTTCCCATTTTCTCTCCATACATTACAGCATCGATCTTCAGTCGTTTGGCCCCTTTCTCTGACAGAAATTGATGGTAGAGCAGGGGTTATGAAGGACTTACCTACCCTGTCTTGGCAGAGCTAGGCTGTCGACTTACCTGCTTCCAAGTTTTGTCCTTTTGGGACAGCATTATGTCTACAGTTGGAGGAAAGGGCTTTTCCTACCAAGAGATAGGCTTGTGACTAATTCAATCATCTCCCACTGGAGATTCTTTGACGCTCATCTTCTACATGGAGTAGAATAGGGGGTGCTGTCAGGGGTTGATATGTCTCGATATAAAAAAATCTAAAGTTAAGAAAACATCTTTGAATTCCATATTCTGTAGATCTCTTCGGGTTTTTGAAGAGGCCCTATCTATCTCTTATATTAGGATAAGCAGATGCTGCTTGTCTCTTAGCAGCTTTATTTCTGATTAGCTTAGAAAATAACTATAATAGACTGTCATAGTACCTGACAAAATGACCGGCTTGCATGACTATTAGTTTGCATTTCTTAATTATCCTAAACAGTTTATGACAATTAGTAGCAAAAGGCCGAAACTTCACATTTCATTTTTTTTCTTTACCCCCTAACACTTCCATCCCATTTCTATGGGGTGGGGTGTCCCTATATAGCAGTTCCTCATCTCAGTTCAGAGATCGTATGAGGTCCAAGAGCCTCCACATTCATTGGGGGTCTACGAGGCAGTATCACCAGTGAAAAGTGTTTCATTGCCCCGGAGAGAGGACTAAAAAACAAACAAAAAAGGAGCAGACAGATTAAAAAAGAATAAAAATAGAGAAAAAATAAATAAAAATAAAAATAAAATAAAAAGTCTATGTCCATGTTCCCTTTGGTGTGTTAGTTGTAGTATCGATATTCTGTACCATATAGTTAAAATCCTACTATAAGTGAATAGATGTCATATGCATCCTTCTGAGTCTGGGTTAGCTCACTCAGTATGAGCTTTTCTAGTTCCATCCATTTGGCTGCAAATTAAATAATTTCATTGTTCCTGATAGCTGAATAATATTCCATTGTGTAGATGTACCACAGTTTTTTAACCCATTCTTTGGTTGAGGGACATCTGGGTTGTTTCCAGTTTCCAGCTATTACAAATAAGGCTGGTATAAACATAGATGAGGAAACTTCCTTATGATTCCGTGAAGAGACATTTGGGTGTATACCCAGAAGTAGTATGGCTGGGTCCTGAGGCAAAGCTATTCCACGTTTTCTAAGATATCGCCAGACTGACCTCAATAGTGGTTGCACAAGCCTGCACTCCCACCAGCAATGGAGGAGGGTTCCCCTTTCTTCACACTCTCACCAGCATGTCTTGTCATTTGAGCTTTTGATCTTAGCCATTCTGACAGGTATGAGATGGAATCTCAGAGTCGTCTTGAGTGCATTTCTCTGATGATTAAGGATGCTGAGCATTCTTCAAGTGTCTCTCAGCCATTAGGGATTCCTCCTTTGTGAATTCTCTATTTAGCTCTGTCCCCCATTTATTGATTGGATTATTTGGTTACTTGGCATTTAATTTCTTCAGTTCTTTGTAGATTTTGGATATTAGCCCTCTGTCAGATGTGGGGTTGGTGAGGATTTTCTCCCAGTCTGTAGGCAGCCGTTTTGCTCAAATGACAGTGTCTTTTTGCCTTAGAGAAGCTTTTCAGTTTCATTAGGTCCCATTTATTGATTGTTGATCTCAGTCCTTAGCTGTTGGTGTTCTGTTCAGGAAGTTGTCACCTGTGCCAATTAGTTTGTGGGTTTCTCCCACTTTTTCTTCTAGTAGATTTAGTGTGACAAGCCTTATATTAAGGTCTTTCATCCACTTGGACTTAAGTTTTATACAAGGTGATAAGTATGGGTCTAATTTCATTCTTTTACAAGTGGACATCCAGTTGGACCAGCACCATTTGTTGAAGATGCTGTCCTTCTTCCATTGTGTTGTTTTGGCTTTTTTGACAAAACTTAGGTGGCAATAAGTGTGTGGGTCTATTTCTGGATCCTCAATTCGATTCTATTGATCTACTGGTCTGTTTCTATACCAATACAATGCTGATTTTACCCCTATTGCTCTGTAGTACAGCTTGAAATTTGGGATGGTAATACCTCCAGATGTTTTTTTATTGTACAGGATTGATTTGAATATTCTGGGCTTTTTGTTGTTCCATATGAAATTGAGACTAGCTCTTTCCAAGTTTATAAAAAATTGTGTTGGTATTTTGATTGCATTGAATCTATATATTGCTTTTGGTAGGATAGCCATTTTATTATGTTGATCTTACCTATCCATGAGCATGGGAGATCTTTCCATCTTCTAAAGGCCTCTTCCATTTCTTTCCTCAAGGGCTTGAAGTTCTTGTTGTACAGGTCCTTTACTTGCTTGGCTAGAGTTACACCCAGGTATTTTATGTTGTTTGTGGCTATTGTGAAGGGGATTGTTTCCCTTATTTCTTTCTCAGCCCATGTGTTTGTTGTATAAGGAAGGGCTTCTGATTTTTTTTAAATTAATTTTGTATCCCACCACCTTACTGAAGGTGTTTATCAGCTGTAAGAGTTCTCTGATGGAATTTTTGGGGTCGCTTATGTATACTATCATATCGTCTGCAAATAGGGGTAATTTGACTTCTTCGTTTCCAATTTGTATCCCATTGATCTCTTTTAGTTTTCTTACTGCTCTAGCAAGAACTTCAAGTACTAAATTGAAGAGATATGGTGAATGTCGGCATCCTTGTCTTGTCCCTGAGTTTAGAGGAAATGCTTCAAGTTTCTCTCCATTTAATTTGATGCTGGCCACTGGCCTGCTGTATATTGCCTTTATTATTTCTAGGTACGGTCCTTGTATGCCTGTTCTCTCCAGAACTTTTAGCATGAAGGGGTGTTGGATTTTGTCAAATGCTTTTTCTGCATCTAGCAAGATTATCATGTGGTTTTTTTCTTTCATCTTTTTTATATGGTGAATGACGTTGATAGACTTTCGTATGTTGAACCATCCCTGCATCCCTGGGATGAAGCCTACTTGATTATGGTGTATGATACTTTTGATGTGTTCTTGAATTCGGTTTGCTAGTATTTTATTAAGTATTTTTGCATCTATGTTCATGAGGGAGATTGTTCTGAAATTCTCTTTCTTTGTTGGGTCTTTGTGTGGTTTAGGAATCAGGGTGACTGTGGCCTCATAGAATGAGTTTGGCAATGTTCTTTCTGATTCTATTTGATGAAAGAGTTTGAAGAGTATTGATTGGTGTTAGCTCCTCCTTGAATGTCCAGTAGAATTCCATGCTAAAGCCATTTGGCCCTGGGCTTTTTTTGGTTGGGAGATTTTTAATGACTGTTTTTATTTCCTTATGGGTTATAGGGCTGTTTAATCTGTTTATCTGATCTTGATTTAGCTTCAGTAGGTGCAATCTATCAGGAAATTGTCCATATCACTAAAGTTTTCAAATTTGGTGGAGTATAGATTTTTAAAGTAGAATGCAAATATTCTCTGGATTTCCTCAATGTCTGTTGTTATTTCTCCCTTTTCATTTCTAATTTTTGTTGATTTGGGTTTTTCTCCCTCTGCCTTTTAGTTAATTTGGCTAAGGGTCTGTCTATTTTGTTGATTTTCTCGAAGAACCAACTCTTGGGTTCATTGATTCTTTTTATAGTTCTTTTTGTTTCAAAGTTGTTGATTTCCGCCCTAAGTTTGATGATCTCCTGCCTTCTGCTCCTCTTTTTTTTTTCCCATTCAACCAGTTTAGCTGTTAATTCGCTAATATGAGCTGTCACAATTTTCTTTTTGAAGGCACTTAGTGCTATGAATTTTCCTTGTATCACAGCTTTCATTGTGTCCCATAGGTTTGGGTATGTTGGGTATTCATTTGCATTGGATTTTAAGAAGCCTTTGATTTCTTTCGTTATTTCTTCCCTCACCCGGTGGTCCTCTAGTAAAGAGTTGTTCAATTTCCCTTTGTGTGTAGATTTTCTGTTGATTATTTTGCTATTGAAGTCCAGCTTTAGTCCATGGTGGTCTGATAAGATACAAGGGGTTATTTCAATTTTCTTGTATCTGTTGAAGCTATCTTTGTGCCCAAATATATGGTCAATTTTGGAGAGGGTGCTGAGAAGAAGGTGTATTATTTTGTGTTTGGGTGAAACGTTCTGTAGATATCTGTTAGGTCCATTTGGTTCATGATCTCTGTTAGACTCATTATTTCTCTGGTTGGCTTCTGTCTTGATGATCTGTCCAAAGTTGTGAGTGGGCTGTTGAAGTCTCCCACTACTAAAGTGTTTGGATTGATGTGCGATTTAAGTTTAAGAAGCGTTTCTTTTATAAATGTAGGTGCCTTTGTATATGGGGCTTAGATGTTCAATATTGAGATGTCCTCTTGATGAATATTTCCTTTAACGAGTATGTAAATCCCTCCTCTGTCTTTTTTTATTAACTTCAATTGGAAGTATATTTTGTTTGATATTAGGGTGGCTCCTCCAGCTTGTTTCCTGGGTCCATTTCCTTGGAAAACCTTTTCCCAGCCCTTTACCCTGAGATAGTGTCTATCTTCAGTAGTGAGATGTGTTTCTTGTATGCAGCAAAAAGATGGGTCTTGTTTACGGATCCAGTCTGTAAGTATGTGTCTTTTATTGGCGAGTTGAGTCCATTGATGTTGATGGATATTAGTGACCAGGGGTTGTTATTTCCCATTATTTTGGTATAGCTGGTCGTCTTGTGTTTCTTTTGGTTTAGTTGCTGTGGAGGTTTCTATTTCTTCTGTTCTCTTGGGTGTAGTTATCTTCTCTGGGTTGGAATTTTCCCTCAAGTATCTTCTGTAGGGCTGGGTTTGTGGGTAGATAATGTTTGAATTTGATTTTGTCATGGAATATCTTGATTTCTCCATCTACGTTGATAGAGAGTTTTGCTGGATATAGTAGTCTGGCTGGACACCTATGTTCTCTCAGTGCTTGTAGGACATCTGTCCAGGCCCTTCAACTTTTAAAGTTTCTGAGGAGAAGTCGGGTGTAATTCTGCTGGGTCTGCCATTGTATGTGACTTAGCCTTTTTCTCTTACAGCATTTAATATCCTTTCTTTGTTCTCTACATTTGGAGTTTCAATTATTATGTGGCGAGAGGAGTTTCTTTTCTGATCTAATCTGTTTGGTGTTCTGTAAGCCTCTTGGATTTTTACTGGCATCACTTTCTTTAGGTTTGGGAAGTTTTCTTCTATGATTTTGTTGAAGATATTTCCTGGACCATGGAGTCGGGAGTCTTCTCTTTCCTCTATGCTTATAATTCTTAGGTTCCATCTCTTCATTGAGTACTTGATTTCTTCCATATTGTGGGTGAGAGATTTTTTAGCTTTCTCATTTTCTTTGGATGTTGAACTGATTTCTTCCATTGAATCTTCCTTGCCTGAGATCCTGTCTTCCATCTCTTGAATCCTATTTTTGGTACTCAAATCCATAGTTCCTGTTCTCTTCCCTTGAGTCTCCATTTCCATTTTTAACTCTAACTGTGTTTTCTTTATTGTTTCCATTTCCATTTTCATTTCTTAAGTGATGTTATTTGTTTTGTACATTTCCTGCTCCGGTTTGCTTGTCTTTGCCTGGAAGTCTTCCATTGCCCTCTCTTTTTCTTATTCAAGTTGACTTACCTTGTTCTGAAATTCTCTAATGGTGTTTACCATCGCTTTTGTATGTGCAATTGTGGCTTCTTTGAATTCCTTCATAGGTTTAAGTTCTTCTTGAAGGGACTCTATCACTTTCCATAATGTAGAATTGTCATCATTTTCATGTGTTTCAGCTGTGGTGAGGTGGTCCAGGCTGGATGAAATAGCATTGCTTTCTTTTGTTGGAGTCATTCTGCTCTGGTTTTTTTTTTTTTTTTTTTTGGTCTGGGGCCCCTGTCCATTTGGAAATTTTTAGCTGTCTTCTGGACTTGGGTCCAAGTGGGCACTTTGGTGTAGGAGTTGAATTGCCTTACTCCACCCCTGTAAGGTGAGTCATTCAGCCCCGTCTCCTAGGTGGAGACCTAAATAATCCAGGGGGTGGAGCTGTGTACACGTAAGCTCTGGTTCCCTGCTGAAAGGGCCAGTACTAGCAAAAAGTCCAATAATAATTGTAAATACTTCACAGTTTGTCCAGGGTTGGCTCCTGTGCTGGGTAAATCTGCCTTCACCCCGAATATCCTTGCCGCTCCCATGGCCTGGAAACTGGCAAGTGAAGTCACGGTCGACTAAGCTCCCATATACCGCAGTGGGTTGCAATCTGCAGCCTGATGGCACTCTGCAGCCAAGCTGAGTGCACTTCCACGGGTTGCAACCTTTGCCAGATAGCCAGATTGTCTGTGGGAGACCTGGTGGTGTCCAGCAGGCTGGAGATTATCAATGCGTGGGATCTGAATCTGCCTGCTGGGTATTAGATTGGAACATACCTGGTCTGTCTCTCCTGTTGGGGGAGGGGGGGGATCCCGATTCCCGGAATCAGCGGCTTCCGTGTGTGTCCGAGAGTGGGGGGAGCATCCTGCCCAGGGACCCCCAGTGGTCCCTGGGTTGTTGGGTGAAACCCAGGAAGGTTGAACCCCCCAGACCCGTTTGTACAATATCCTGCAACACCCGCCGCCCTGTGACTGTTTCCCCCGAGATCAAAATACGTCCGCGTGGGCCGCTGCCATCTTGGATCCCCACCCCCACCACAGTTTTTTAATCCATTCTTTGGTTGAGGGATATCTGGGTTGTTTCCAATTTCTAGCTATTACAAATAAGGCTACTACGAACATAGATGAGAAACTTCCTTATGATTCCGTGAGGAGTCATTTGGGTGTATACCCAGGAGTGATATGGCTGGGTCCTGGGGCAAAGCTATTCCAAGTTTTCTAAGATATCGCCAGACTGACCTCCATAGTGGTTGCACAAGCCTGCACTCCCACCAGCAATGGAGGAGGGTTCCCCTTTCTCCACACCCTTGCCAGCATGTGCTGTCATTTGAACTTTTGATCTTAGCCATTCTGACAGGTGGGAGATGGAATCTCAGAGTCATCTTGAGTTGCATTTCTCTGATGATTAAGGATGTTGAGCATTTCTTCAAGTGTTTTTTGGCCATTAGGGATTTCTCCTTTGTGAATTCTCTATTTAGCTCCATCCCCCATTTTTCGATTGGATTATTTGGTTTCTTGGCATTTAATTTCTTCAGTTCTTAGTAAATTTTGGATATTATCCCTCTGTCAGATGTGGGGTTGGTGAAGATTTTTTCCCAGTCTGTAGGCTGCTGTTTTGTTCGAATGACAGTGTCTTTTGCCTTACAGAAGCTTTTCAGTTTCATGAGGTTCGATTTATTGATTGTTGGTTTCAGGTCCTTCAAAGAGAGGCTAACAGCAATACTCTTTAAACTCTTTCAATAAATAGAATCAGAAAGAACACTGCCAAACTCATTCTATGAGGCCACAGTCACCCTGATTCCTAAACCACACAAAGACCCAACAAAGAAAGAGAACTTCAGAACAATCTCCCTCATGAACATAGATGCAAAAATACTTAATAAAATACTAACAAACCGAATTCAAGAACACATCACAGGTATCATACACCATGATCAAGTAGGCTTCATCCCAGGAATGCAGGGATGGTTCAACATACGAAAGTCTATCAATGTCATTCACCATATAAACAAGATGAAAGAAAAAAAAAAACACATGATAATCTCACTAGATGCAGAAAAAGCATTTGACAAAATCCAACACCCCTTCATGCTAAAAGTTCTGGAGAGAACAGGCATACAATGACCGTACCTAGAAATAATAAAGGATATATACATCAAACCAGTGGCCAACATCAAATTAAATGGAGAGAAACTTGAAGCATTTCCTCTAAACTCAGGGACAAGACAAAGATGTCCACATTTACCATATCTCTTCAATATAGTACTTGAAGTTCTTGCTAGAGCAATAAGACAACTAAAAGAGATCAATGGGATACAAATTGGAAACGAAGAAGTCAAATCATCCCTATTTGCAGACGATATGATAGTATACATAAGCGACCCCAAAAATTCCACCAGAGAACTCTTACAGCTGATAAACACCTTCAGCAAGGTGGCGGGATACAAAATTAATTAAAAAAAATGAGAAGCCCTTCCTTATACAACAAACAAATGGGCTGAGAAAGAAATAAGGGAAACAATCCCCTTCACAATAGCCACAAACAATATAAAATACCCTGGGGGTAACTCTAACCAAGCAAGTAAAGGACCTGTACAACAAGAACTTCAAACCCTTGAAGAAAGAAATTGAAGAGGCCATCAGAAGATGGGAATATCTCCCATGCTTATGGATAGGTAGGATCAACATAATAAAAATGGTCATCCTACCAAAAGCAATATATAGATTCAATGCAATTCCTATCAAAATACCAACGCAATTCTTTATAGACCTGGAAAAAGCTATTCTCAATTTCATATGGAACAACACCAAAAAACAGAATAGCTAAATCAATCCTGTACAATAAAAAACATCTGGAGGTATCACCATCCAAGATTTCAAGCTGTACTACAGAGCAATAGTAGTAAAAACAGCATGGTATTGGTATAGAAACAGACCAGTAGATCAATGGAATCGAATTGAAGATCCAGAAATAGACCCACACACTTATGGCCACCTAATTTTTGACAAAGAAGCCAAAACGGCACAATGGAAGAAGGACAGCATCTTCAACAAATGGTGCTGGTCCAACTGGATATCCACTTGCAAAAGAATGAAATTAGACCCATACTTATCACCTTGTACAAAACTTAAGTCCAAGTGGATCAAAGACCTTAACATAAGGCCGGTCACACTAAAGATACTAGAAGAAAAAGTGGGAAAAACCCTAGAACTCATTGTCACCGGTGACAACTTCCTGAACAGAACACTAACAGCTCAGGAAGCTTGTTCTTAATGTTATCATGGTATTTTTTTAGGCACTTTTGAAAATTAATGAATATATCCTAAATCTTCCTAAAATTCTCTTATGGGAAAATATCCACAAAATCATTTTGAGTGTTCAAGCAAAATATCTGAGGACCATGTATTACTCAGAAAGGAAAGTATAGTCCAGGATACTACAGAGCATGTGCAAAAGACAGAGGTGAGCACTTAGTACTGCAAATAATTATGGCAAGTATAATCATAATCATAGTTTTAGAAATAGTAATAAAGGAATTATCATTTGCTGGGTCATATAGTACAAGCCTATGATCCTCTGTATCCTGGAGATGGTGGCAAAAGTACTGTAAATTCAAGTTAAACGTCAGCCTGGGCAGCATAGTGAGGTTCAGTCTCAAAAAAACAAACAGAATCTTTTGTGTTGGAAAATTAATCTCCAGGTATCCGGATCTAGATTATGATCTTAGAAAGTCAAATGAAAAGGTGATATTGTGCAAAACCACAAATAACTTTTAATAAAATTATACTTTAAACATACTCAAGTTTTAAAAATATATTCGTAGGTTTGTATACAAAGTAACAAGTGTCATTATGGCCCTTCATTTGTTTCCCTCTTCCACTGTGGGGAACGGTCATTTATTTGGGAGTAGAGTGGAAGGAGGGTAGATATGAACAAAGAATACACAGACACACAAAACTATTATGTCATAAAGAAACCCATTCTTTTCCCTTTTATGCTAACTTAAAGCTTACTGTTAAGATTATGTCGTTATTACTTCTGAAAAAAAATGTGGTACAGGTGAAGGAAATTTTGAAAGGAACATCTCATGCAATTTCCATGTACACAGGAAAGACTTGTTAGAAAATAAACAGTGGAAACTTATTTTTTAAGTGTGTGTATGTGTGTGCATGCATACATGTGTATGCATGTTTAGAGTGTTTATGGGAGTGAGAGTGTATATGTTCATGTGTGTGCATGAATGTAGAGGCCAGAGTTAAACTAGCCCCAGGAATGTCGTTTGCCTCCTTTGACACAGTTTTGGTCTGAAGCTCACGAAGTAGGCCAAGCTTGCTGGCCAGCAAGCATCACTTCCCACCTTGCCCCTGATCTTCCTGTTTCTGCCTCCCCAGTGGGATTTTAAACCTGGGCTCCCTCACTCAGAACTTAAGTTCTCCAGCTTGTGAGACAAAAACTGCACATATTAAGTAACCTCTTTCTCTCTGTCTATCTCTTCACAAAAGTTCTTCAGAGACATTCTCAGAAATAAAAAATTGTTTCCCTGAAATCAGAAACTGTCCAGTGTTGCATTTGTGTCCTAGATTCCAATACAATCACTAATACAAAGTAGAAACTAAAAAGAACTTGGTAAGAACAAAAACCAAGGATGACATTTCATTGGTCCTAGATACAACTGAATTTGCTGGAAAACAAATAAAGATATTTTTCCAAACAATAAATACTTAAATTTGTAAATAAAGAAAAATGATGGTACTCTAAGAAATATTATAGTATCTGTCTGACAAAACTATGTCAGAGTCAAACTCTAGATAGGAAATAGGAAATATAGTCCTACAATTTATTTTAAAGTATAATTTTGTATGTTTACATTTTAATTGTTGAATTATTCCTTATAACAATATATGTACAAGGTTCTAGAATTATTGCCCTAAAATTAAATGTGTATGTATATACATGTATATATAAAATATATATTTTTGTAAATATATCCATAAAGAATATAGATTACAGACTACATATATAAAAGCATTTTTTATTACTGTCCGGTAGACAAAATATTTATCCCATTGTTTTCTAGTAAAATGTAGGGCACTTGAAATCAATCTAGAAGATCCTCACACTGATCTGTAACAAGCAGCCTTTGGAAAAAATATCAAACTCCAGCTAAATCAGATGAAACCATAGAAATACAGGTAGTGGCTAAAAGCACATATTATTTTTCAAAACCATTAGCAACAGAATTCTTGTTAATAATAGCATTAAGATACTGGAGAAAAATGAGAAGGTGCAAAATCAGATAATCTGAGGCTGGTGGATCAGTATAATAGGATGAAAGGCACACATTTCAGTTTTCCCAAGAACGAACATTAGCCACCCTGTTATTGGCTGTAAATGGATCCATTTTCAGTGAGGAGGAATTCTCAGTCCACCAGACAAGTGATGTAAAAAGAAGGGACATACAAATTCTGTTGAAAGTCCCATTATTTCGGATGATATTCATGACAAAATCCAAATGGAATATATTTGTTCCAGGAAAGAAAACTTTTAAATAGTATTATAATAGGAAGTCAGCAGGGAGTGCACAGGGACAGATAACGAACAGTAATTTCCCCAGTTCCCAAGTCCCCTCCTGAGAATAGGTGGAACTTGGAGCCCACTATGTGGACACCACTGGTCCAAAGGATCCAGGGCCCCTTCACTGCTGGGTTCCTTTAAATTGAAGTAGGGAAGAAGCAGAGTCAAAACATCAACACCCAGAGTGTGAGAAGAGCTTCCTTTGTCAAGCAAGTAGCTGGTATTTCACCAAGGACATGTAGGAAGTCCTTTTTACACTTGCAAACAAGAAAGTCCTCCCTCTGGCTTCCCATCAAGTTTTATTACAGGATCCATTGCTAGTTTTAGGAAGACTACTGAAGTAAAAGGGAGTCTATGGCATAGGGACTTTGAGTTCAAAGCCAGGCACTGCCTCCTAATAGCTGTGTGACACTGGAAGGCTATTTAGTCTCCCTGTGGCTCAGTAGCTCATGAGGTATAACTAGAACAGCACCTGGAAGGCAGGAAGGGCCATTTTAGGTATTATTGGCGCCTCCTCTGAAAAACCTGCACTCACACCCAGGTAGATAGGCTCGAGTGCTGGAAACACCTCTTTCACTGCACATATCCTTTCATCTAAACGTTTTCCATGTCACATTGAATCTGTTCATTCCGGAGCTGTTTCTTACAACTTCAAACTGCATATAAACAGAGGTCTTTTTCTCTCCACAATGATATTCCTATTATCCATCACAGTGCCTTCACAAATGAATGATTTCCAAATGACACTAGCGATTTTCCAGTACAAAATGATTTATTTTTAAGTAATATTTAAATGTTTATTTTAAGGATGTTTAAAATGCCATAAGGAATCATTATCTTATATATACCTAAAATTACATATAGTATATATGCATGTATACAAACACTTTTTTTGTTTGTTTGTTTGCTTGGTTTTTGAAACCAGGTCTCATGATAGAGCTCTGGCTGTCCTTAAACTCACCATGTAGACCATTTGGGTTTCAAACTCACAGAGATCCACCTGACTCTGACTCTCAAGTGCTGGGATAAAGTTAGGATACTTGGGCTGAGTCACAGACTATCTAACAAATCTCCAGTACCAGGCATGAAAAACCTTTCCAATTGTTGGTTAGGGGAGTACAGTAGACTCCTAAAACAATACATACAGGCTCTATTGTTGTTCTTTGCTGCCTCCTAGAGGTCAAAGATAAATCACTATTGCTGAGACACATGACCTTTGGCCACAGAACTCTGAGGATTTAAACTGGATCTAGGCTCTTCCTACCCAAAGTACCAGAAGGTGCTTTGCCAGCTGCTAAGCGAGAGAAACAATCAATAGTCCTCCCAAGGTGTAATGCTTATGAACTCCAACAATGTCCAACATGGCAAGATGTTCCTGAGTGTGCAATAATGGCACTCACATGTTGACAATAACCAACAGCTCTCTAATTAAGGCCAGTCAACAGGGGGGGAAATCATGCTGGCACTGGAAACCTAGCCAACTACCTGGGGCAGTGAGGTCATGAATTTTAGAAGCTAACCTTTTGTTGTTATTGTTTATTTATTAATTCAAGTTATATCTCCATCACAGTGCCCTCCTTCCACCCCTCCCGGTTCCACCCTCCCACCCATCCCACTCCTCCGATGTGGAGTGTCCTTACATATCAGCCCATCTCAGTTCAACAGTCATATGAGGGCTAAGAGCTTACTCTTGCACTGGGGGCCTACATGGTAGCACCCCTAGGGCAAATTGTCCCATTAATAGGTAACAGAGCCTATGTTCCTGATCTTTTTGGTGTGTTGGTTGTAGGACAGTTATCCTGTACTATATGGCTAAAAACAAATTATAGGTGAGTAGATGCCATGTGCATCTTTCCGGGTCTGGGTTAGCTCATGCAAAATGAAATTTTCTAGTTCCATCCATTTGGCTGTGAATTGCATGATTTCCTTGTTTCTGATAGCTGAGTACTATTCCCTTCTATGACTACTTTTCTAAAGGAGCATCATTCCTAACTGCTATTGAAATACTTATCCTTACAAACACAGTGTGGCTGCCACACTTCATCAAAGGTGCTTCTCTTTGGAGAAGATGTAGAATCACATAAAACAACAACTGGTCAAAATGCAGATAACAACTGTGCAGCCACAATGGATTCATCAACAACACAACTCCTGTACTCAGAGCTCAGGGCACATTACTGAAGAGCTGGCAGAAGGAATGTAAGAGTCTGAGGACCAGGAAGTCTGTTGTGAAACAGCACATCCTCGAAATGACGCAGTAGCTAAATCCATGATCCCTCAACAACATGGCTGCTTAACATGACCTGAACAATGACACCACCGATAGACATGCTATTATAGAAGAGGGAATTCTTACAAGGCTCTACACAAATAAACACCAGCAACTAACAATAGTGGAAAAAAGAAGAGTTAGTCTTCCCCAGAGATATGCCCCATAATTGATTATCCAATACTAAGCAATCAACAATGAAATTGTATACATACAAACAACATTAAACAGATTCAACAGGTTGTATTTATATATTCATGTGTGTGTGTATCAAATAGTAAATAAAATAAGAGGCCATGAATTTGACAGAAAGTAAGTAGAGAAGGGATATAGAAGAGGCTGAAGGAAGGAAGGAGAGGAAAGGGATAAATTATGTAATTATATTAAAAAATTTTAAGTTAAAGAAGTTTGGCTTTTCTCCCATTATAGTTATGTCCCTTCAGTAAAATACTAATGTTTTATTAATGTAACTTCATATTGACAAAATTTTTTATATTTATATATCTATTTACTAATTTTATATTAATTGCAATGTACCAATCTTATATTGATTTTCTCATATTATTCCTTATGTAGGAATTTTAATAGGACGGATTTGAAAGAAATAATCATAGTACATTACATTTCACTCTGAATATCTAAGCACTGTCATTTAATTTATTCTCAAGGAAAGTATCCATAACATTGAGTGATGGCGCTGTCCCAAGACCTTCCTTTGCAGATCTACTCTTCCAAATCTTCACGATACCATTTTATTTGTTCATGATTGTGTGTTCATCATCTTTTTTAGACACCAATGTGAGTTGTGCATCTATGTCCACAGAAACAATGTTTGACAGATAGTTAATTCTAAGAAATATCAAAATGAGCGATTGATCATTTGCTTTTGGCATCCTGACTTGTCATAGTTTTTCAGATGTTCCCACATGGAGACTTAACTGTCACTAGTAGCTTCTATTTCTCTGTGCAAGACTATATCCAGTTCACCTTTTACTTCATGTCTCCTTATTGCTGTCCTCAAGCTACAGAATTAAGTGTCTTATTACACTGAAGTAGAGTACTCTCAACAGTTTACTGCAGTGGGCTCTGGGTAAGGAATGTACCAGGACATAACAACTATCAGACTAATCCTTTCAGGAACTTAGACAAACACACTGACAGGACAAAGTGGCAACTGACTTGATTGTGGTATTAGGAAAACTAAAGTGCTTTAATAGGAAAGGGTGAAATGTTAATACAAATCATATCTGTACTTTCTTTTTTTTTATTCAATTTATTGTTATGATTGTGTGTGTGTGTGTGTGCACGTGTGTGCTGTATGTTTGTATGTGCATTGTGAACATGCCATGTGTAGGCTAGACAGGAATGTTGAGTGTCTTGCCTGTCCCTCTCCACCTTGGTTTTTGAGACAGGGTCTCTCACTGACGGTGCTGCACATTGATTGGCTAGAACACTTCCCCAGCGATCTCTGGGTTTCCACCTACTTAGCCCTGGGGTTACAGGCACAAGCTATCACATATGTCTTGGTTGTGGGGTCCTGGGAATTCAAACTTAGGTCCTCATGACTGAGCAGCAGGGAAAGAACTTTACAAGAGCCATCTCGCCAGCCCCAAATCTTTGCCATCATTTTTTTTCTTTCTGGATGGTTTTGGGCCAAGACAGATGTTACACTCCATTTTGCAACCATTGACAGAATTGGCAGTGACCACCAACACAAGGAGATGTGTGGAGAGAGACAATTCCAGTATTTGGGACCAATCTTCCCAACTTACCAAGAGACTCTGCTTGAAAAAAAAATGTTCTCTACCCGTAAGACTGACCACGAAGTAAATAACATTTGGCTTCACATGCCAAGGAAACCTAACAAAGGTGGAAATAGAGTCATCTGAAGCCATTCTTGTGTTCCAATGAGAAAAACTGAAAAGAAACCATTTCTCTTATTATCCTTTTATAGTTCTCAGGCAACATTGGCTCCATGGGCTGTTACCTAAACTTACTGCTTAATGATAACAATTCTCTAACACTCCACTCTGCCTTCTCTGGCAGAAAATGTTGGGGTTACCTTAGCCAGAGATCAGACTTCTTGCTATTTGACCAGGCATGATACTCTTTCCTTTTCTGTCTTTCTTGTTTGGTTTGTTTTGTCTAACCAAGAGCAGGACCAAGGATATCTGGCTCGTACTGTGAGAACTGCTAATTAAAGAGCTAATCATAGAACGGTCATATCAATGCAGCCAAAGTACAGAACTCTAGCCAGTAAAATTTTTGAATATTTTCTTATCTGACTTTTGTTTTATGGAAGTTTAACTCCCAGATGACTCTTTCAAAGAATACCTTAATAAAGAGACATCTCTAACATAATGAAGTGGGTTTTAAATTTTAAGTATTGCATGTTAATGGTACATTATTAATGAAAAATCTCCCTAATATCCCTTTCTCAATCTCAAGTTTTGCTAGAGTTCAGTTAATTATACCTCTTATCATGTGCTACTTTCTCTTATCATGACAAAAATTTAACATATCGAAAAAGCTTAAACTGTGCTAAAAATTCATTTTTACTATAGCCTCAGGTTGTATCTAAGAGTTGATATTTCATTTTTAAAGGAATATGCTATGGCAAAGAAGTTATATTATCATGTTAAAATTAATTTTAAAAATTTAGTGTGAGAATAAAAATAATGCCAACATCAAAAAGATGGATTTAAATTAAGAGACACCTGAATATGACCTGATATATTTTCTAACAGAATCATAAGATTTCAAAAGAGATTGAACACTTTCCCTCTTTTATACTAAAAAATAAAGTATAAAATTATCTCCATACTTCTTTTGGCTAGGTATAAAATTATCATGCCTACGAATGTATGTTAAAATTACTCTTAAAAGAGATACCGCAATCTCTGGTACCCACCTGGACAGCTGTTCTCATGAGCTTATTATTCTGTCAGAGCAAGACACAGGCCTCAGAGGTAGGGAAGACATTTCCCCGGTGTGATGGCACCTTATCCAGTAAGTTTCATAGTTAACAGTACCCTTTTAGCTGCCTTCCTCCCCTAGAAAACTCTTATGCGACCATAAAGGTATGGTCATATTTCCTTCCAGTTTCAAGACTTTGGAGCACCTTGGGGCAAATGCCATCTTTTACACTGTCCTCTTTGAAAAGCCCTGATGTACAGAAAGCATTTTCATGTGGGTTTCACCTAGTAACTTAAACAAGGTTTGCTTTGTGTCTGCAATGTTTCTGGCAAGCCACCATGGGACATGCCCCATGTGTGACAGAGATGCAGAGTAAGATGCAGGGTGGGGTAACTCACATGTCCCCTGCCTCAGACATAAGCACTGTAGCCCTGGTGACAACCTGGCCCAGATCCCGGTTTGGAATGGCCTGGGCACTAACTGTAGTTTTTCTCTTATAAATAGATGGGGAGAAAACACGCAAAAGAGGACTATTTCAAAACATTTGAAAATTACAGAATTCAAGTTTCAATGTGCACCAAGCTTCATTAGAACACATGATGCTGATTGTGTTATTCCTATACCAACTGAACTACAGTGGCAAACTGAGCAGTTGTAATACAAACCTACGGCCAACAAAGCCAAAGGTCAGAGAAACTATATGTTCATCTTTGCACATGGAAAATAAGAACGCAAAACTAATTCCAGACTAGTTATCACTCAATGTGCAAATGTATGGCTGAGAGAAAGAGTCAGGCTAAATGACAAACAAAACAAGAATTCATAACTAAAATTACTGAATACAGGTTATATAGTAAAAACAATATACAATGTTTTTTCCCACCTTCAAAACTTACTGTCATGGGACAATAACAAAGAAACTAAAGTTAAGAGAAATTGCTGGTCACTGAATGACAACGTGAATACAGCTTTTAAATGATTTAGCCACAGTGCCAGACTTCAAGTGAAGAGCCAAGCATGAGTGGCAGAAATTGAATTCTGTGAATGTTTAAATCCGCAAGATCTACTTTATGAAAATAGGAATAATATTTGGTCATCAATCCATACAAATGTACACATTATCATTTACACAAAAGCCTTTCTTAAAATACCAACATCTAGCAATACTAATAAAAGAAAATTATAGGATAATTACTATGTGTTGAATACCGATAAAAGCACCCCCACATGTTTACACTCGTTTCCTAGCTCTGAGAGGGAAATGCTAATCTTTAGCACTCATGTCTGAGGGACAAAAAGATCAGATAAGTTGTGTAAGTTTCATGGGCAACCGCCAGGACTTGTAGGAATGCAGAAGAGACCCACACTCCATGATTCAATCAAATGTACCCATTCTATGCATCAGAATCAGCTGGAGAGACTCCTAACAGGAAGGCTGCTGTGTCTGCTCTCAGAGCTTTTTAGTTCAGTGAGTCTGAGAGTTGACATGTGTAACTTTCTCTAAGGGATGCTGCTGCAGAGATGAAAACCACACTTCTGCTCAAAAGCCTGGAACAAGAGCATCGTTTGTAATTTAAGTGTCAAACCATTGCTTTCATCTTTTCCTTAGGTACATGTCATAATGTGCTTTGTTTTTCCCCATTGCTCTTATAATTATGGAGAGAAAATGGGAACTGTCCAGGCAGCCACTGGTATGTCATTTTTTAGTTTTGGAAGCTGCAGGCCCTGCACTTCCTATACAATCAGATATATTTATCCCTCTCAGGTCTCTGAGGTGGTTGAAGAATAGATAACCAGAGTCTCATAGTTAAATTTTGAGTTGTTTAGGAATCAAGAGGGTGTTCTGGATCTAAGAAGATATTTTTAAAATTATGAGGCAAGTTAGTATGAAAGCTGAGTTAGATATAGAACTTTAAACTCACGGAGATGGTTAGATAGTAGAATGTTAAAGTCAGGTGCCAAATACATATGGACTGGACATTGGGAATGTATGCTAAGCCATATAACTCTTATAATCGTGGCCTATTTATTTCTGTTGTTTTGTATTGTATTTATAGTTATAAGAAAAAGAACCATTTTTTGGACTGAAAGGGAGAGCTGTTGGGGGGAAAATAAATACCTTAAACTAAAAAAAAAAAAATAATTATGAGCTTATCCCTTGGTGTATCAGTATCAGTGGTCTTTGCTGAATCTGAATGGAAGTACTAGGAAGCAGAGAGGGCGTGGAGAGGAAGTTGCCATGGAGAATGCAACCCAGGAAACAAAGTGATGACATAGTGTTGGAGAAATAATCTTTCCATTGATAGTAGGATTTGGCGCAAGTATGCCTAGACTGCTTTCCTTCCCCACATTCCTAATTGAATAAGGACTAACACAAAACGTCTGGTAATTAATTTAATACGGCCCTACACTCCTCTCCCTGCCTGCGTACTGCTTTGTTTGTTAGTGTGTCCACTGCTATCCCTACCTAGAGCTGAAAGCACTTAAGATACCACACAAAATCAAGCGCCAAATTGATTTCAAATTCAGGGGAAAGTAGTCCGGAGTAACTTTCCCAAATGAAATATCAGTAATTGATCAACACAGAGTCTGGTGGACGTGGATGTCAGAATGGGGCTGAGCTCCAGGAAAAGGCTTGAGGTAGAACTCCAGGTCTAAATGAAAAGAGAAAGCAGAAGACCTGAAAGGCTCCAGTGCTCCGATTATCCCTGTGTTTTGCACAAATTGCTCACACTGGAATTTAATTTCAGAGCCCATACTCCTCTGCACCATGGGAAAGCATCAGACAGCAAGCAGAGCTCCTTCGCTTTCTGCTCCCAGAGACCCCAGGACCCACTCAGCCTGCAACTAAAATGGTTTTATTTCATCTTGATCACCATGGACTGAAGTCAGAAAGGACCCCTACCTGTTGAATTATTTTCTTTCCAGAATCCTCCAACTGCTTGTCTGCATAACTCCTGGCAGCTTTTAATATATTTATATTTTATTTCTTGATCTAGATGGAAGGCAAAAGATTTTATTCATTTTTGAATTCCCATTCATCTTGGCAAAATATTTTTTAAGTGGTAGGGGCTCAATTAATAAATTGATTAGTTGGCTACCCGTCTAGTCCATTATACCTCCTGATACTGATTTATTTTAAGGAAATTGTCCATTAAAAAAATCTTCATTGAATTCCTGGCATGTGTTAGTCAGTGGATTGGTTGCTGAAGAAAATAAATAATACTTGCCCTTGAGGTGTTGAGAGTCCATATGGGGAGACAGACCCCTAATTAGATATTTTAATAGAATATGCTAAAAGCATTGAGAAAGGCATATGGAGATGCTGTGGGAACAGGGTTAGGGGCTCTGGCTTGGAGAAAGCTTCCTAAAGAAATGACACGAGGCATCTTAACGCATCACAGGGAATTGGACAAGGAAGGGTGGAAGAAGGCAAGAGCTGGTGCCTAGTGCATCATCCCAGGTCTTTCTATCAGTTCAGATGATTAAAACTAGGAGTGGAGAGGGACATTAGAGGCTGAAGGGAGCATGGCTCGGCCAGGGAAGCCTGGCTTTCCAGAACTGTGTACCTGGGGCTCTGTGGCAACAGTGACAAGCAGCCACTGAAGAGCTTTAAACTAGAGAGTAAAGTGCACTCGGCAGATGCCTTACAAGAAAAAAAATAATAAATAAGCACAGGGAATCCAATTAGAGAGCGAACTGTCATAGCAGCTCAGAGGAGAGATGATAAAGGCCTAAGCTGGGGCCTAACTGGCAGGAAGAAAGTGAAGCAGAGAGTATGGAAATGCTTATGTGAGGATGAAAATTAATAATCTCTTTTGATCATAAGAAGGGAGAGATGGAAAGAAAGGACAGGAGTTGGTGCTGAGTGCTTACTAGGGGCATTAACTTAGACTGGGGGAAAGGAGCAGGGTGCAAAGGGATGATGAGAAGCATTGGTTACCCCAGAACTTGGAGAGTCTATGTACCATTCAAAGTAGCACATGAGTAGTGTGTTGGTGCTGAGCTAGATACACTGCTACTTGGAGGAATGTTTACAATCATGATGTAAATGATATTTATGGCATTTATTATTTCTAAAAGAGGTGTATGTTTCATTACTAGTGTGTATTTTGAAACCAAAAACGTTAATATAGCATTTCTAGAATTCAATACTTTAAAGATAAAATAAAGGACTCTGTCAATATTGCTCAGTTGGTAGAGTTTGACGAGCACGTATGGATCCATGGGCTCAATCTCCAATACGTCGTGAAACCAGTTATGGTGGCTATGCATATAACCAAGCCTCCAGAGCTGGAAGGAGGAGAATCAGAAGTTCAAGTTCATCTTTACTTACAAAGTTGAGTGTGAGGGCAGCCTGGGCTACTTGAGACCCTTTCTCAAACTCAAAACAAAAATAAGAAACAAAAGGCAGGTTAAAGGATTTTATAGGTTAGTATAGAGTACCTGCCTAGCATGTGCAAGGAACTGGGTTCACAGATTTTAGGAGTGATCAATATATTTGATATAAAATATATCAAATATTAAGCAGCTTATCAAGTGACATTTGTAAACACAACATTAACAAATGACAGCAAGTTGCCTTATAACACATTATCGTGGGTATCCATGCATACAGGTATATACTTAAAAAAAAGATATAACAAAACACACACACACACACACATATATACATATACATATATATATATTAAGACATTATGGAGCAGGTTCCATTAGCATTCCTATCTTCTAGAATAAATAGCAGACACTCACTGAGGAAAAGAAATCTATGGAAGGTTGTATCACCACTAAATGGCAAGCTGGTATGCAAAGCAAAGTGTGTCTGACTCCAAAGCTCCTAAAAGAACAGGATATTATGATATTATGTGTTTGATACCTTTCCGCACAACGTTCCTGTCCCTTCTGCTCAGGCCTCTTTTGTAGAAAGATAGTAATAGCCTTCATAATCCAGAAGGAGGCAGGAGAGCATAGCGATTTAGTACCTCAGTTCAAAATCATACTTAATGACTTGATGTTAAAATGAATTCATGCATTTGTAGGGAAATCCGTGCTTCTGAATATAGTTTAAACATCAGAAACAATGAAATCATGCAATTTGCAGACAAACGGATGGAACTAGAGAAGCTCATCCTGAGTGAGCTAACCCAGACTCAGAAGGATGCACATGGCATCTATTCACGTATAATTGGATTTTAGCCATATAGTACAGGATATCTATACTACAACCAATGCACCAAAGGGAACAGGAACATAGACTTTGTTACCTGTCAATGAGACACTTTGCCGTAGTGGTGCTGCCTTGTAGGCCCCCAGTATGAGGAGGCTCTTGATCCTCAATGACTGCTGAACTGGGGCAGAGGACTGTTATGTAGGGACACTCCACTCTAGAGGAGTTGGATGGAAGGGTTAGGGGGTAGAGGGTGGGAGGGGTGGAAAGAGGACACTGTGAGGGAGATGTAACCTGAAGTAACAAATAAATATTTAAAAAAAACTTCTCTGACTTAGATTTATGTATATATATAAAATGTATATTTTATGTAGATATTATGTGTATATGATGTATGCACATATATATATATATATATATATTTCCCTGCGTTAGAAATATTACTTCAAGGACTAAAATTTTCTACAAGAAACAAAGAGAAGAAACTGGGAAAACACTAATCTTTATCAGTAGACCTAATTAAATGATTGAGTTGTGATATATATAACATATAACTTGAAGTATGTATAAAAGCCATAGATGACTCTACAAATTGATGTAAAATAGTTATATGGTATAGTAAATTGCAAAAATAGCAGCATAGGAATTTGTAGAATGTATATGACTATATGAGGGCAAACACATGCTATGCTGCTAAGATTACTTTAGGATGCTAGGATTAAGAGGAAGAGGCATCTGAAGTGATGGCTCATTGGGTAAGAGCATTACCTGCTGTTCCAGGAGACAGGGTTCCTATTCCTACATTGGTGGAAATCAACTGTAAGTATAGTTTCAGGGGGTCCAACTTCTTTTTCAGGCCTCAGCATATACCAGGCACAAATATGGTACAACATAAACATACGTGGATGCAAAATATCCATAAAAAATTAAAAATAATAATTTAGGGTGAAAAGGCTTATTGTATTTAAATATACATATATGTATATGTGAATTAATAATTTAGGGTGAAAGATGTATTTTACTTAAATATATACACATATAAATATGTGTATATTTATATAATAGAGGGTAATAGTGGCATGAACTGCTCTTAAGAAGAAAAATATTTCTAAATCTAGTGAGCCCAAATCTAAAAAGACTAAAGAGTCATATAGAAATGCACTATGCTACACTTATACTATGGAATAACATGGTGCTGTTGAAAAGATACTCATGAGATTATTAAATAAAAAATGTACGGTTCAGAAAAAATATACCTGGGTTGATATCATTTTTAAAAATTACAAAGATATCTTTCACTATTATATTAAAAACTAAAAATTCCTAGAATATGAGTGAAGTGTTAGAAATAGAGGTGACCTTGGAGATTGAGACTGGCCAGAAGGAAACTTGAGGATGTTCCCTTTTCCCTTCATGTATATTTCATATTGATTTTTATAATGAAAATGCATTGTTCTAACCCTTTAAAGCAATTCAAACAACTTTAAAAATACAGTTGTACCCATGGATACATGTTTAATGTTATAAAGAAGCAGGTAACTTTAAGTATATATCTCACTCTCACTTTTCCTCCTTCTTCCCACATGCCTTCGGTCTCCGTAATCACCCTGCTGAATGAACAAGTTCCTTCTAGCATTTTCTTAGCCATCTAAAGAACATCAACTTCATCACTTCCTTCCCTTGCTAATAATGAGAAAACACATTCAAGACATTCAAATGTTTCAACTTCATCAACTTTTTACTTCTGCACAAAGACTCCAGAAATACTCCTGATCCTTATTTTGGAAATGGAGCCATCTACCCTGTGTGGTTCCAAGTGCTTTTTCATGAGCATGCAACTTAAGTTTTCATTGACAAAGAAAGCCTCTGAGGAGCTACTGCTGCCATTCAAATCAGGATGCACATCCCACCTCTGATCTACTTTCTTCCTTGGGTACCACTTCTTCATCACTCCAGCCTCTGAGTATCTGTTCATGCCTGAAACTCTTCCTTCTGTTCATAATCATCTTTTGAGAAGACCAATTCAGAAGGCTTCAGAAGGAAAATGTTGCCGTAACTTTGGGCACTCACTGGTATCTTGTTAAGAGGACCCTACTTTGTGTCTTCCAGTCTCTGACGAGTTCTAGGGATATGCTCAGTTTGATCACAGCTAAGCTTCTCCAAAACATCCTCTATACGGTGCTGGGGTTCGAAACCAGGACCTTAGGCATACATGTTAAGCACTATACCACTGAGCTAAATCACCAGTCTTTTAATCTTTACTACAAAATGGCAGGGAAACGGAAAAGCACACCATGGGAGATGTCAAATTGTGCATCAAGGAACATATGATAGGCACCTACCTATGAGGCAAAGAGACTAGAGAAGAAAGATGCACTTATAAATTGTTCTAACTTCAAGAAAGACATAGGAAATGTTAGTAGAGCCCTAAAATGTATTAAGGAAGGCTGTGGGTAGAAATTAGTGGTAGACTGCAAGCATAGCATATAATATAGCACTGGGTTTCATTCCCAGCATCACAAAGAAGAGAACCTTTTATTTTATTTTATGTTATTACTCAAAATAATTTTTTTCATACAATATATTATGACTGTTTTTGATTTCGCCTTTCCCAATCCTCCCCAGTTCCCACCCATGCAAATCTACACCCTTTCTTGATCTCTCTTATTAGAAAACAAACAAACATCTAGAGAGAAAAGAGAGAGAAGAAAGAAATAAGATTTCTTTTTTAAGTGTTTTTATTTTTAATAACAAGAATAGGACAAATCAAAAAGAAAAAAAAAGAAAAAGCACAAGAAACAATACAAACACACAGAAACACAAATTAACAAAGGATTAGGGGCAAAAACAAAAACAGAATACCAAACCAATCAAACAAACAAAAAACTTCCCAAAAAATACCACTGAATTGTTGTGTTTGCCATCTGTTTCTGGGCATGAGACCTGCCTTTGAGTGTGGTTTGTATATACAGCGAGATCTCTGTTGAAGAAAACTTGCCTTTGCAAGTGGTTATCAATTGGAAATAGCTTCTGGGTTAGAGATTGGGACTGGTGTCTGCATGGCGTCTCACTGCTGAGACCTATCTGCATTAGAGCAGTGTAGGGCCTGTGCCACATCATGACGATCTCTGTGAGTTCATATGTGTCAGTCCTGTTGTATGTAAACGGTCTCAGCTCTTTGGTGTTCTGCATCCCTCCTGGCTCCTACAGTCTTCTATCTCCTCTTCTGCAGAGTTCCCTGAGCTATGAGGGTAAAGATTTGATGGAGACATACCATTTAGGACTAAGTGTTGCAAGGTTTCTCACTCTCTGCATATTGTCTAGTTGTAGGTCTCTGTATTTGTTCCTATCTGCTGCAGGAGAAAGCTTCTCTGATGATGGCTGAGCAAAGTACTGATCTATGAGTATAGCAGAATATAGTAGTTAGGGGTCTTTTTCTTGCTATGCTCCTTCAGCAAAGCAGTACTAGAGGTTACTATTCACAAATTGCGGGTAAGGCCCTACTGCTGAAGACAATACTCACATAACCCAGTGAACATAGAGTAGCCAAGCTGGTGCCTACTTAAAGACTTTATGCCTACTTACTAGTGTTCACAGTGCTGGAAGGCACTCCGCATGCTACCAGAGCAGAAAGGAAAACAACAACCTAGTAAACTACAATGGTAACCTGCCTGAAAGACATGCTGTTGCAAAAGTGAAACAAAAGTTGTGGAAATAACCAATCACTATCAGATTGGATTTAAGGCCCATTTTATGAGATGGAACCCATGCCCCACTGATTGAGTGGCCAAGAAACTGAGACTAGATAGGGTATGGACCTAGGGAAAAATAAGAAAAATAGTCTTTAATAGTAATTTATTGACAGAACTCTATTTATCAAATATTTTTGTTATTATAAGTAATAGAACAGTAGCAGTGAAAATAACTAAGGAGAATTTTGCATAAGACTTAAGATTGTCCCAGGTACCTTGCCTCAAATGGGAGGAAGATCAATGGGTAACACAATGCTGTTTTCTCCCTCCCATCAAACAAGAGGTTCAGAAAATAGCTGTTGACAGCTGTTTGTTGACGAAGACTTTGCCAGTTAGAAATGGGTGTGCTTGAGACTCACTTTCACTCTAGTATCCCTCAGAGGGCTTATTACCATAAGAGGAAAGGCTGTCTTCACTTGTTTCTACTCCAAAGTGGAGCAAATGTACGGAAATAGTGAACAAACATTCTACTTCTGTGAATGATCCAATGTGAAAACAAAATCTTATCTCACAATGTGTAAATTCTGCAGCTTAAAATGTACAAATCTACTCTTCAAGTTGATAATTAGCATTATATACATATATCTTAAAATGTTAATCATCTGTCACCTACCTACCTACCTATGTAATATCATCTTTATCTACCTACCCCTACCTATTATTTAGCTATCATCTATCTGTAAGATATCAATCATTTATCTATCTTCACAGAAATACCAACTTAGATTTAAGGGCCATTTTTTTTTGTCCTCCTCTTTTCTGTTGTTTCAACTTGCTTTGAGACAGTGTTTTACTCTGCCATTAAACTCATTATGTAGCACAAACCTGAACTTGTAATAATCCTCCTGCCTCACTGGGCTTACAGGTATGAGGAGTATACTCAGACACAATTTTAATGATTTAGTACAAAACTGTTTGATAACTAAGAACATAAAATATGTAAGCTTCATACTTCACTAACAAAGATTAAACACTCCAACATAAGAAAATAGAAACTGTGACTGAGATGTAAGTTAAAGAAATAAATAAGTGTTGAAAAAAAAAAAGAAAATAGAGACAACTATCTTCATTTGATGGCTATGCTCAAATGTTAAAATTAGTGTAAAGATTGTTAGATCTTTCCTTTTTTAAAAATGATTCATCTTACATTAAAAAAAAGGGTGAAATAAGGAAAAGACTACAACTAAGCAGTGACCGCAAGTTCTTACAGGAAAAGTTAAAATTAATGATATATACTACATGCAACTAATCATTCATAAATTATAATAATTTACCAGATAGTCTAATTTTATTACAAGTTAAGATAAATTCATAAATCTTTGCTATTATGTTGAATAACTCAGTCTTGGATATTTTCCATCCCTTTTGATATATACCACAATATACTTTTGGTTAGTTACCATAAAAATAAGTATGTTGACTATTACTCCAAAGTAGCATTTGCTTCCACTGGAAGACATTCCTTCTGCTCTAACTACTACTGCACACTACATAACTTGCTAATGAACACTTAATTTTCCCTTCATTAGGGAATAACTATGGCCTTCACCTATTACAGCAAAGACCTGCCTCTAACAGTCATGTTTTTAACCAGTTTATGATCTACAGAATAATAGTCTGTGGAAACCTAAGTTGAATTTCTGAGTGGTAATGTGCAAAAATGTGTGTGTGTGATAGATGCTTATAAGAACAGCCCTAGAAGCAGAGACAGGGGTGTGCCTAGGGGCATGGGAGCCAACCAATCTAGCTGATTGGACATGACAGTTCGTGAGAGACCCTGCCTCAAAAGTAAGAAAAGAGAGTGCGGAAAACACCATAGTGCCCTGCATAGCATATCGGGCTATGCTCGGTTAACCACTCAATTTTAAAGAGCTGTCAGAGATAGTTAACTTTGCCGCTAGAATAGCATAGCTACCTTGATTATTTTAAAAACTAAGACGCTTTGACCTCTGTGATATGAAATTTTCAATCCTGCAGCTTCCAACTTATATACTAAATGATTAAAGTTTGGTAGAATATTTAATATTTGAAAACATAAGTGAGATATGCAATCCTAATAGACATTAAGGAAGATAAACACAGATATTGGAGGTTAAATCTTTTTCATTATATTGCTTAAATCTGTACGGAGATAACAACAGCATGAACCTACTTTCCGTTGACAAGGGAAGCCATTACAAAACATCAAAGATGGCCTCTAAGTTTTATCCATGCTTTTCCAATTTGGAGAAAAGAAAAAATACCTTTCTGTTAAAATATACTTTCTTTCATGTCATGAGTGAATATACTAATGTTATAAAAATGTTATTTCTCTTAAGTTTATGTATCACATGTGCTTGCAAGTTGAGCGTGAAGGCCAAAAGTCAACACTGATGTTTTCCTCAGTCACTCCTCTCCTCCTTACTTTTGAGAAAGGGTCCCTCACCAACCCTCATGTCCACACACTCAGCTAGATAGGCTATCCAACATTGCCCATGTTTTTACACGACAGCACTGAGAAACTCAACTAAGATTTCCACACTTGCATGGCAAGCACTTGACTACTATCTAAGCCACCTTCCCAGACTCCTAATATTATTTCATTTTTATTGAGTCCTGAAAATTTTATTATGGGTTATAATAATAAAGCAGGTTCTCTGCCTGTAGATAAATACTTATAAAAGACAATCCCTTCCTACTCTCCAGCCCTTGATTCATATAACTCAGTATAAATTTAGTTAAAATTTTAAGGGCAAATCTGTGTAACACAGACTGTGAACTCAAATGATTAAAGGCCCCAAATCTGGACAGTCACATGACAATGATGAAGTTCAAGTGGGCACAGATTTTGAGGCTGGACATACAATATCATATAGTAATTAAAGTCTAATAAATGATTATATACACAAAAGAATATAATGCCAAAGTTCTTTATTATTTCAACAGGGGTAAAAAGGACAAATCCTAAAACAGCATCCTGATTAGACTGATTTAAAAATAATGAAAAAGTACAAAAAATAATAATTTAGATATGTGAAGTACTAAAATAATTGTTAAGAAAACTAAGAAAGGGCTAGAGAAGTAGCTCAGTGTTAGAATATTTTTATGTACACAGCCTGTGTAACTGAAAGGCCCAGGGTTTTACCTCTAGCACTGGAAAATTTGTTGAAAAAAGATTTTTGAAAAAAAAAAAAAAGAAAAATTCACAAGTATTTACACATATAAAATTATTAAACAAAGCAAGGGAATTATTCATTTATTGCTTTATTAAATAATTCCAAAATTTTATTTGTGGTTACTAATAATACATCAAAGACTTTAATGGTCATATATTTAAACACACATTTAGAAAGAGCCTGAGAGCCCAGTGTGGCAGCACAGGATGGAATCCAGAGCTTGAGAGGCAGAGACAAGAGGAGAACTGCAAGAACAGTGATGATAGGATCAACAAGACAAAATAACCAACAACAACCCCCTAGAAACATAACAAACAAAACCAGATAACTCTCAAGGTCCAAACAAAACTTTTTCTAAAATAACAAAAATCTAAGGTTTAATGTTTATTATACAAATGAAAGTAAAAGAAAAAATCTGAATTCTGGCGTGGTGGCGTATGCTTTTGATCCCAGCACTTGAGAGGCAGAGACAGGTGGATCTCACTGAGTTCGAGGCTGGCCTGGTTATTTAAAATGAGTCCAGTGTGGCCAGGGTTATAACAGAGAAACCCTGTCTTGGAAAAAACAAAACCAAACAACAACAAAGAATAAAACTCTGAAATAGAATCAGGCAAAATCAGATATAAAGGTAATTGCATATAATAAGAACAAGGATTTGTAGCAATTGTGAACTTTGGAAATGTAAAGAGTAATGTATCAAATAGAGGTTGGGGAAATGCATTATAACTAGCAGCAATACTATCCTCTGATCTTGGTGATACTATTTTGACATGACGCCTCAGCTACTGTAGTCATCCTGCATTTAGGGCAGCATTTACATACCCTAGCACTCCTGAAAACAGTAAACTTCAAAGTCCTGCTGTGTGCTTCTGCATTATTAATTATATATATTCTTCATTTACATGATACATTATATATGTTCTGCACTTACATGATCCATTATTTCATTTTCGAGGTACTAGTCACAAATTGACCTTCTTATGATATGGTATACAATTTTCTTTCTTTATTCTCTTACTCTTTACTTTTTCTTTCTTTGCTAACTGTATGTCTTAAATATTAGTGCAGCTAGATATAACCACTAATTTCCTAAAATTGCAAAAGACAACTTAATATTTCTGCACAGCAGCTGTAATACACAATATTGCAGAACTAAATTATTACAAACAGTGCCAGCAGTTTTTTACACACTGTACTTAGATAATTATAAAAAATCATCTTCATCACTGCATTTTTTAACAATTTAATTTAGATAGGTTACAAAATATGTTCAGGTCCCACAGATATAATTACTGCAGATCTGAGAAGCTATAAAATGTTCCCAACCAAATCCCTTTGACCCTGTTAATGACTGTTCCTTTTTAATCTAAGGCAAACATTGTTTGTGGTTCGCATTTGTTAAGGATACGAAAAGGGGGTGGGAAATCCCCTAACAGTTGTTATTGATTCTTGTGTTTACCAACTGAGAGTTAAGTGATGTTTAAAAACAGAACAGATGCAGACGCTGACAAAAAGGTAAACAATTGTTGCGTGGCTTCCCGCCAGATTCTGAACCAATATATTAGACTCCAAGTGAAGCACATTTCCCCAACGGATTGCACTTATTGCCACTCCATTTCCTATGTGCTCTGTCTCTCTATTGCTGTGGCCAGCACTAAGCTATTTCCAGTTCCTTGCTGACCCCTGAGGCCTGGTGCTACTACACACAGCCATTAGAGATGGGAATTGCATGTGTCTGACACGGCCTGAAACCAATTATTTGATATTTTCTTCAGAATGATGCCCAACTCTGTTGGGAATGAGCAATCATGAAATAATTTACCTCCTGATTTAATTTTTTCCTGCACAAATTAGTTGTAGACAGAGCTGACACACAGCTGCCTGTGACATAGCTCTGTCTTATCAAGATGATACTTGGAATGAAACAGTGAGGTCAGAATTGGATAGGTTGGGAAATCCTGCTTTAAAGAGGCATTGACAAGTTCATCAGATATACTGATGACATATACTCTCTGTTGATTGAAAATGACAGAACCTTGCAAAACTCTCAGAACAGCAGAGAAAAAGCAAGAGGCTGAAAGCCTACTGAGTGGTGAATGCTTTTAAACATCTGATTTCTGATATGCTTCTGTGTACCAGAAACCATGGAGTGTAATTTTAAAAAAATATTAAAATCAAACTCACATTGGTTTGTATTTGAATAATCTTCAATTTCATATTTATTAGCAGTTTTAAAATGTGTTTTTAATGGGATTCCTGTGTGTGTGAACCCGTTGGTCTCTGTATTTATACATGCTATTTGTACTTTTTCTTTGGCTCCTTTTCTCCTTTTTGTGTGCTTGTTTTGTCCTATTCTAATATTTGTGGTTTTTTTTAATTTTATTTTATTATTATTTTTAGATATTTGTTGGTTTTCTAATGAGAGATGGATGGTTGTGGATACAGATGGGAGGACAGGTAGCAGGAAATTAGACAAGTTTGGGGAAGGGAAACTGTAATCAGATTATATTGAAGAAAAACCATATTTTCAATAAAAGAAAAATAGAAAAAATAAACGTGTGATAGACAAAACAACTTTCTAGATGTCTATCACAGAATTTTACTTTTTTCTTTTAAATATGTAAAAAGTGTGGATTATCCATTTCTAGTTATTCTTTATTGATAAATATATTTTTATCCATTTTTCTATTGAAAATGATGCTGAAAAAACAATGCATAAAACACCTTATGGTTGTCTGAGTAATAAATATGGCCCATAGGCTTTCATATTTGAACAAGTGGTCTATAGTTGGTGGTGCTGTTTGGGGATGTTATAGGAACTTTATGAGGCAGATCCTTGCTGAATGAAATAATATCTCTTGGGGTGGACTTTAAGAACCCACAGCCTCTGCCGGGCGGTGGTGGCGCACGCCTTTAATCCCAGCACTTGGGAGGCAGAGGCAGGCGGATCTTTGTGAGTTCGAGGCCAGCCTGGTCTACAAAGCGAGTCCAGGACAGCCAGAGATATTCAGAGAAACCCTGTCTCGAAAAACCAAAAAAAAAAAAAAAAAAAAAAAGAACCCACAGCCTTGCCCCCCACCAACTGCTACTCTCTGCTTCCCCCATGTGGCTGGAGATGCAACCTCTCAGCTTCCCGGTGAAGCCACCTGGCACCTGACACTATGCCTTCTCTGTCATTATGGAATCTCCTTACTTTCTTCTTTAAAAAAAAAAAAATAGTAAACATAAATGTCAAAGGACATATTATTCTGTAACTCAAGTCTCTAAAAATAGCCTCCCTGAAAATATAACAAGACCCACACTTTTCATTTTGTTGACTTTAAGTCATATAAAAAAGTCAAAATATGAGATAAGTTTTCACTAAACATGTAAAGTTGGTATAAATTTGCATATATCCAAATAATACGAAAATATAAAGAGAACACAAGCCTTTCCAGTGAGACCTATTCAAATGAAAAGTTTCAATGAAAGCTGTGCTGTCATATCCTGTTCATAAAGTCAAGCAAGAACGTTCTCATTTTTATATTTTAATTCTACACTTGATTTTAGGTATTAAGTTTTAAGGGGCTATAGCACCTGTGTCATTTTATTCCATTTCAGGTTGCAGGCTCCACTCACGAGTCCCATGAATTTTATAGCAGTTCTGATCATGACTATGAGAAATGCCCCTTCAAAGAATTCGCTCCTCAAATATTCAAAGAATTATTGTCCTGCTGCATTACAAAAAGAAAAAAAAACAAAAAAACAAAAAAAAAACATTACCAATGCCAATGACAACTGTAACTGACTTCAGTGCAGCCTGGAGGTCAAAAGCTAAAAGGCACTATTAAAACATCTTTACAATACAGCTTCCGATGACAGCAAGCAGAATGTTTGTTTTATGGTAATTTCTGTTTATTTGATGTATTTTTTAGGAGTGATTACTTCACAAACCTGGGTATCCAATCCAATAATCACACTGTATTCACCAACATCACAGATTCCAGTGGTCCTAAGAGTCTTATCTCGAACTTACCTACTATTTCAGAATAGTTCATCTACATTGCTGTGAAAGAGATTTAACTAATACTGGAGTAAACTACATTCTTCTACTTTTAGTTCATGTTAAGAAGAAGTTGTGGGTTTAGCTTTGGATTGAGGCAACATATACTAGGCTACAATTTAAAATAACTTTTCATGTCCTTACATGTGTGATTTTACATTTACATTTAGGTAGTATAACCATCAAAATCCATATGAGTGTTCTGGTGAGATCACTAGTAAATTGAAAATATATGTGTAAGCACAGAAAGTGTAATTCTATTTTAGGAATTTCTAACTGGAAAGCCTTGAAGACTTTTGAACATTTTGCCCAGAACTCAGTATTATTCCTCATTTCCAAAAGCGCCAAAAAGACTGGCTCCTTAACTCAGAATAACCAGTTTAGCCTTTGCAAACTTCTGTGCAGACACCAGTCCACACTCAAAATAATGCCATTTCAGAAAAGCTGTTTCAACAGCTCCAGGACTAAAAGACAAAATTTCCCTACTGTGGTCTAAATGGCTATATCCACAACCCCTAAACACAAAGGTGAGAGTGTTTGGAGGTGGAACCTTTGAAGGTAATACTAGGGCCATGCCCTTATGTACAGGCATTATTGTGCTTAAAAAAAAGAGAGAGAGAGAGAGACCCCAGAGAGTTCCTTACCCCTTTCTTCATGAGAAGAACCAGAAGGGATCTCACTAGACATCGTATCTGCTGGATGTTTGAGCTCACACTTGCCAGCTTCTGGAACTTTGACAAATAATATTTTTTGGTTAAGAATCCCTGCACTGCATCCCTGCCCCACACCCCAAGTCTACTGTGTTATCTGTTTTGTTATCCAATTTGTATTTGTAATCTGGATGGACTGAAACATATCTAAGGTAAAAGTAAGTTGCTGAAGATGTTAAAAAAACAACCATTTTCAGGTAGATTTTTTTATATTTGACTTTACAGATGGAGATGGCCTAGGATTTTCAACCTTAGCAACAATTACAACAAAAATGTTATAATATAACATGTATACTTTACAAATATGATTTTCATGATGAAGATTGTTATGGGACAAGTGCAATTACTAAAAACCCAGGCCATTTAAAATGACTTAATTCTAAAAAGAAATGTTGGTTCATATACTTACTAAATTTCCTTCTTGAACACTTATTTTAAAACTTTTCTAGGTATAAACCACCGATTGTTAGTATAAAAACCAGAAGTTGTTCCCTTAATACACGCATGTTAATTCAACAAGATTTATTAATACTAATATTAAATCATTCACCAGAAAGAAGAAATGTGTTCATTGAGATTCAGGATTTGTGAACAACTTAACATCGAAGAACAGAACTAAGAACCTACATTAATCATTGCATTCACAAATTGAGATATAAAATAACAAAGATAATTTTAGAGGGTGGAGTAGAAGCCAGGCAGGCTGTATGCCTTGGCAACTCAGTTCCCACAGAGAACCATTTCTGGCTTGTAACAGCCTCATATGTACTTGTCCACTTCTTTGCAACAAACAGAGTAGCTGCAAACTAAATTTACTCACTTTGTAAATTATTTTACTTGAATTTTCTTTCCAATAATTGTTAATTATTTCCACTGTGTTCATAAATGTGTTACTCATATTTTTAAACATGTATTTCTCCAAGTCAAAATGAGATTTTTTTTTAAACCTCATTAGTAGGTCAGGAAAGCTAGAGGTGATGATGGAGTTGCTCAGTGCAGGGCTACATGCTCAGCATGTGCGCAGTCCTGAGTTCAAACTCTAGTCCAAATACAAGAGCAAACCCCTCAGTATTTTAAGCTGTGCAGCTTTTTAGTTCAGTTCAGAAAACACTATACACTAGGATGGAAATATACGCACCTTATATTTATTGGTGCTCTATTCACTAAAGCAACAAAGTGCAACAAACCCAATTGTTCATCAGCAGATGATGAAAATCTGGTCAACATTTAAACTGGAATATTATTCATGTCTACAGAAAAGTGAAAGCACTAAATTGAGAGGGAAATTCATAATCTGAGAATGTTAAGCAGGGTCATGCAATCTCAGAAACAAAAACAATTTTAGAATCCCCCTCATATGTAGATCATAACCTGTAATGTACATATATGTATGCATACACAAATGTGCATGTAGATATGGGATAACATGTAGAAAGGAGAGGAAAGGGTTACAACAGGTGAGGAGAAAGTCAGAACGCAGGCCAAGGAGACATGAGTCATGAGGAAGATGTAAAAGTAATTGTTTCTCTACTGTTAGGTATTGGACTTCTTTTGTGGGTTTTGCTTGTTTCTTTTGTTTTGTTTTGGTTGTGTGTGTGTGTGTGTGTGTGTGTGTTGGATATATGTATAAGAATATCAATGTAATGGAAATTGTAAAATCCTAGGTGAAGCTCATATAGCTTTATAGACTTTGGATCTGGGTGTTTGTTTGAGTGGATATTAATATATTAATCTAGCTGTGTGATTTTTTTCATTTGCAAGTACATTATTAAATGGTTTTTATTTTTTTGTACAAACATATTAAGTTACAATAAGGCATACAAATCTCAGATTGAAATGTGATTCCTCAGAAGAAATCAGGACACCAAGTCGTTTTTCATGTTCTATTCATAGTAACTGAACACTGTAATTAAAAAATGTAAGAAGTAAAAGTATCTTTCCGCCATTAGGAAGAACAGGTATTCCAAAAAGGAGGGAGTAGACAGATCGCTGCACAGGGTGAGGGTCTGCTGGTGCTACTCAGGAGGAGCACACCTACCACTGAAACTGACTTGACATCCACTTTCTCTCTCACTGAGCGTACGTTCCACCTCACGCTTCTGTCTGTACAACCCTGAGAGGCCAGAAAACACCCAGAACCAGGTAGGTCACAAGTTCAGAATGTATGCATCAGAAGGCAATGTCTTCTGCAAACTAAGATGTCGAATGCTATTACGGTCTCCAGACAGCACACCATGTCCATCATACCCATATATGTTGAGTCTTTCTCACATTAGCATTTCCTTAGAGTAAGAATTTCTACTGAAATAAAACTTTGTTTCTTAAGAAGCTTGAGATATCCTAGGAGGAAGTTTCACTTCTCATTTTAGGAGTATTGCAAAATTGCAAAACATAGAACACTATAATTTCTGGGTGGTGGTGCAGTAAAAATAAGTCAAAGAAACCAAACATGTTCAAGCCTCCTATAAACATAATGCTAACTAATGGTGCCATTAATACATTTGGACTGAAAGGAGAAACTTCTGGGGGGAAGAGGGTGGAAAGGTGGGATAGGAGGGGTTTGTGACTGAGATGTAACTTGAAGAAAAAAAAATAAAGTATTTATAAAAAAAAATAAAATAAAAAAAAATACATTAATGACAAAATGAGTCTTGACCCTGGCAACAAATCACCTCAATCATTTCTGTATATTAGTTACTTTTAGCTAAAATTCTGAACTGAATCTCAAACATAATTGTCTATTTGCATCTCTTGGAATAAAATGAGATTCTCCATCTAGTCACCTTTATAACAGTATGTAAAATATTAAAAGTAACATTTTTCTTTTAGTGCAGAATTTTGAAATGTTTCTTTCTAAATCCTTTCCAAATATAAAACCTGAGGACATAGCTTGGAACATTACTACTATCATAACTGTAAAATTCACATTGTTTAATTTTGTATGTTGAGAAATGAATGTACATTATAATAATAGAAAGTTTGACTCCCCCAAACCACTACATAAACAAGTAGTTAAAATAAGAATTACTCTTGAAATTTTCAAAGTCTTCTGTCTTATAAATGAACTTATATAATAAAGCACAAGAAGTCCCACACGTTAAGAGAACCAGCTTCGTCATGATGTGATGGAATATTCTAACAAAGTAATTAACATGTTAAAATCTTGGATTCTGAGAGGATCCAAGATGGCGCCGACCATAGAGCAGTGCATCTGAGTAGTAGGTGAATGAGATTAGCCACTGTGGAGTGAATGTGAGGTCCCCTAGCCGACTATGAAACACAAACAGTATCTGATGTCTGAATTTCTGCAGCAAACATTGAGACTGGTCACCAGGTAAAACAGCCCACTCAGTTCCCGGGAACACCACTCTGAGATCAGCCAGCTCTGTCACCATTCTGGAGAGGAGCTCCGGCTAGAGCAGATCTAGCCCAGGAGTGGATCCAGCCCGCAGCTCCAGCCACAGATCAGAGGCCCGGCATATCTGCCTGAGACCCAGCCTGTACACAGACCTGTACACCCAAGAGGGAAAAACAGCCACACCACAAGAGCAAAAGTAAGTGAGGTTTTTTTTTCCGGAGTTTCCAACATGGCAGCACAGTGTGCACTGTAGCGGAGAGGCAGAGACCTAACCCAGTCACAGCAAAGCAATTAGGAGCCAAGACTGACTGCAAACAGAGCCCGCGACTGTGTGTTATCCACAAATACTGGGGCGGGTGGGTCACTCACCCTAGCACCCAAGCATCTGAGGCTGACTAGCAACAGGCACACTGAGGCCTGCACTGATGTGGGTGGAGCTCCCTGCCTGCATAGTCAGCCTAGCTGGGGAGCTAGAACGACTGGGTCAGTGAGAAGAGAACACAGACCCAACCACAGTTCTACCTGCCTTTCTGAGGAGACCTGTCAGCTCCCAGGTCCTCAGAGGCTAGCCCTCTCCCCACTCCAATCCCCTCTATATTGGTCCAATTGGGTCACAAGCAGTTAAGGAGAGTGGCAGCCACCCGCCTCTCCAGAGAGCCAGTCAGTCTACTACAGGAACCTGCCTGCCATCTGGACGTAAACACCAGGATCTCAGGATCAGCCAACCCCCAGGGCAGGGAGTTTTCCTGAGCACCAAGGTCAGCTGACAAAAGAAACAATCAGATAACACCTGGGTCAATCAGATGACAAAAGGTCAGCAGAAGAACATGGTAAAAAAAAAAAAAAAACCCAAAACAATAGGAAGTCTCCAGATCCTAGCAATAACGCTACAGACAACTCTGGACAGCCTAACACAATTGAAACAAAGGAAAATGACCTTAATCCTATGCTTATATTAATAATAGAAGGCCTAAGGGAGGAAATAAAATACCTCAGAGAGCAACAACAAAGTACTGCAAAGGAGTTGATGGAAATGAATAAAGCGCTTAAAAGAATGGAAGACCTGAAAAGGGAAGTTGAAGCAATGAAGAAAATCCAATCCGAGACATCCATAGAACTGGAAAACCTTAAGAAAAGAATCAGAACTACAGACACTAGCATCACCAACAGAACACAAGAGATGGAAGAAAGAATTTCACGCTCAGAGGATAAAATTGAAGAAATTGATACATCTGTCAAAGAAAATGTAAAATCTAAAAAAGTCCTGACACAAAACCTTCAGGAAATCAAGAACACAATGAAAAGATGAAATATCAGAATAATAGGAATAGAAGAAAGAGAAGAGTCTCTCCTCCATGGACCAGAAAACATCTTCAACAAAATCATTGAAGAGAATTTCCCAAATCTAAAAAAAGAGATGCCTATAACTGTACAAGAAGCTTACAGAACTCGAAATAGATTAGACCAGAGAAGAAAATCTTCCCGCCACATAATAATCAAAACACTAAATGTACAGAACAAAGAAAGAATTTTAAAAGCTGCTAGGGAAAAGGGTCAAATAACATATAATGGCAAACCTATCAGAATCACACTTGACTTTTCTTCAGAGACTCTAAAAGCCAGAAGGGTTTGACAGACGTCTTGAAGACCATAAAAAAACCACAAAAGCCAGGCTAGACTACTACTCCTAGCAAAACTGTCAATCAACATAGATGGAGAAAACAAGATATTCCATGACAAAGCTAAATTCAAACAATATCTACACACAAATACAGCTCTACAGATGTTGGAAGGAAAACTTCAACCCAAAGAGGTTAACTACACACAAGAAAGCACAGGAAGCAAATAGCATGCCTGCAGAAAAACCAAAAGAAAAGAAGCTCACTCACATACTATTTCCACCAACATCAAGATGGCAGGAAGTAACAATCACTGGTCATTAATATCTCTTAACATCAATGGATTCAATTCCCCAATAAAAAGGCACAGGCTAGCAGAATGGATGCGAAAACAGAATCCCACATTCTGCTGCTTAAAAGAAACACACCTCAGCAAAAAAGATAGACATTATCTCCAAGTACATGGCTGGAAAAAGATATACCAAGGAAATGGACCAAAGAAAAAAGCTGGAGTAACATTCTAGTATGCAACAAATCGGACTTTCAACCAAGATTAATCAAAAGAGATGGGGAAGGACACTACATACTCATCAAAGGAAAAATCCACCAAGATGAAATTTCAATAATAAACATCTATGCCCCAAATGTAAGACCACCCACATTCATTCAAGGAACACTACTGAAGCTCAAATCCCACATTCAAACTCACATATTAATAGTGGGAGACTTCAACACACCACTCTCACCACTGGGCAGATCAACGATGCAGAAACCAAACAGAGAAATAATGAACCTCATAGATGCCATGAATCAAATGGACCTAACTGATATCTACAGAACATTTCACCCCAAAACAAAAGAAAACACTTTCTTCTTGGCACCTCACGGAACCTTCTCCAAAATCAACCATATAGTCGGTCACAAAGCAAGCCTCAACAGATACAGGAAAATTGAAATCATTCCTTGTAACTTTTCAGACCATCATGGAATAAAGCTAGGCTTCAACAATAACAAAAACAACGGAGTGCCTGCAAAAACATGAAAACTGAACAATTCTCTCCTCAATGACCTCTGGTCAGGGAAGAAATAAAAAAAGAAATTAAAGTCTTCTTAGAACTCAATGAAAATGAAGGCACAACATACCCAAACTTATGGGACACACTGAAAGCAGTGCTAAGAGGAAAGTTTATAGCTCTAAGTGCCTTCAAAAAGAAACTGGAGAGTTCCTATACTAGCCACCTAAAAGCACTCCTGAAAGAGCTAGAAGAAAAAGAAGCAAACACTCCCAAGAGGTCCAGATGAGAGGAAATTATCAAACTCAGGGCTGAAATCAACAACTTAGAAACAAAAAGAACAATACAAAGAATCAACAAAACCAAGAGTTGCTTCTTTGTGAAAATCAAAAAAATAGACAAGCCCTTAGCTAAACTAACAAAAAGGCAGTGGGAAAATACCCAAATCAACAAAATAAGAAATGAAAAGGGGGAAATAACAACAGACATTGAGGAAATCCAAAGAATCGTTAGGTCCTACTTCAAAAACGTGTACTCCACAAAATTGGAAAATCTAAAGGAAATGGACAGTTTTCTTGATAGATTCCACCTACCAAGGTTAAATCAAGAACAGGTAAACAAATTAAACAGTCCTATAACCCTTAAGGAAATAGAAGAAGTCATTAGAAGTCTTCCAACCAAAAAAAGCCCAGGCCCAGATGATTTCAACACAGAATTCTACCAGACATTCAAAAAAGAGCTAAGACCAATATTCTTCAAACTCTTACACAACATAGAAACAGAAGAAATACTGCCAAACACATTCTATGAGGCCACAGTTACCCTGATACCTGAACCTCACAAAGACCCAATGGAGAAAGAAAATTTCACACCAATTTCCCTTATGAACATGGATGCAAAGATACTTAATAAAATACTTGCAAACCAGATACAAGATCACATCAAAAGTATCATACAACATGATCAAGTAGGCATCCCAGGGATGCAGGGGTGGTCCAACATTAGAAAATCCATCAATTTAATCCACCACATAAACAAGCTGAAAGAAAAGAACTACATGATCATCTCATTGGATGCTGAAAAAGCTTTTGACAAAATACAGCACCCTTTCATGATAAAAGTCTTAGAGAGATCAGGCATACAAGGACCATATTTAAACATAATAAAGGCAATTTATAGCAAGCCAATAGCCAACATCAAAATAAATGGAGAGAAACTTAAAGCATTTCCTCTAAAATCAGGGACAAGGCAAGGCTGCCCATTCTCTCCATATCTCTTCAACATAGTACTTGAAGATTTAGCTAGAGAAATAATACAACTAAAAGAGATCAAGGGGATACAAATTGGAAAGGAAGAAGTCAAAGTATCCCTATTTGCAGATGATATGATAGTATACATCAGTGACCCCAAAAATTCCACCAGAGAACTTCTACAGCTGATAGACTCCTTCAGCAAGGTGGCCGGATACAAAATCAATTCAAAAAAATCAGTAGCTCTTCTTTACCCAAAAGATAAATGGGCTGAGAAAGAAATAAGGGAATCAACACCCTTCACAATAGCCACAAATCATATAAAATATCTGGGAGTAACTCTAACCAAGCAAGTGAAAGACCTGTATGATAAGAACTTCAAGACCCTGAAGAAAGAAATTGAAGAAGACATCAGAAGATGGAAAGATCTCCCTTGTTCATGGATAGGTAGGATCAACATAATAAAAATGGCAATCTTACCAAAAGCAATATTCAGATTCAATGCGATTCCTATCCAAATACCAACTCAATTTTTTACAGATCTGGAAAAAACAATTCTCAACTTCATATGGAAATAACAAAAGACCCAGAATAGCTAAATCAATAATGTACAATAACAGAACATCTGGAGGTATCACCATCACGGATTTCAAGCTGTACTACAGGGCAATAGTAATAAAAACAGCATGGTACTGGTATAGAAACAGACCAGTTGACCAATGGAATCGAATTGAAGACCCAGAAATAAACCCACACACCTACGCTCACTTAATTTTTGATAAAGAAGCCAAAAACACACAATGGAAAAAGAAAGCATCTTCAATAAATGATGTTGGTCTAACTGGATGTCAACATGTAGAAGAACGCAAATAGATCCATACTTATCATCCTGTACAAAACTTAAGTCTAAGTTGATCACGGACCTCAACAACCTCAACATACTAACATTAATAGAAGAGAAAGGGAGGAAAAGCCTTGAACTCATTGGCACTGGAAGCAACTTCCTGAATAGAACACCAATAGCTCAGGCACTAAAACAAACAATAAATGGGACCTTATAAAATTGAAAAGCTTCTGTAAGGCAAAGGACACTGTCCTTAGAACAAAACGGCAGCCTACAGACTGGGAAAGGATCTTCACCAACCCAACATCTGACAGAGGGCTAATATCCAAAATATATAAAGAACTGAAGAAATTAAACACCAAAAAAATCAAATAACCCCATAAAAAAATGGGGTACAGAGCTAAACTGAGAATTCACAGAAGAGGACTCTCTAAAGGCTGAGCGGCATTTGAGGAAATGTTCAACATCTTTGGTCATCAGGGAAATGCAACTTAAAACAACTCTGAGATTCCATCTCATACCTTTCAGAATGGCTAAGATCAAAAACTCAAATGATAGCACATGCTGGCAAGTATGTGAAGAAAGGGGAACACTCCCCCATTGCTGGTGGGGCTGCAAACTTGTGCAACCACTTTGGAAATCAATCTGGAGATATCTTAGAAATTTGGGAATAATTCTACCTCAAGACCCAGCCATACCCCTCTTGGGCATATATCCAAAAGATTTGAAACGAAACCACAAGGACATTGCCTCAGCAATGTTCATAGCAGCTTTATTTGTAATAGCCAGAAACTGGAAGCAGCCCAGATATCCTTCAACTGAAGAATGGATAAAAAAACTGTGGTACATTTGCACAATGGAATACTACACAGCTATCAGAAATGAGGAAATTATGCAATTCAAAACCAAATGGATGGAGCTAGAAAAGCTCATCCTAAGTGAGCTGAAGCAGTCCCAGAAAGATAAACATGGTATGTATTCTCTTATAAATGGATATTAACCATATATCAGAGGATAACTATCCTACAACCCACACACCCAAATAGATAGGAACCAAGCATATCTATCCTAGGAAAACTTCTACCTACCAGTGAGTCATGGAATCTCCTGCAGGTTAGTGGAACACCACACCCTAGATGATGTGCCTTATCAAGCTCCAGTACAAATGGAAGCTCTTGGCACTCACATGACACAAGATCTGAGGGAGTATCATATGTGAGGGCCCACCTCATCTGAGGAGGAGAGTACCAAGTAGAGGAACAAGGAGGGAGGGAGGAAGGGAGGGATGAAGAGAGGGAGGAAAGGAGAGAGGAAGGGAGGGGCCAGGAGGGGAGGAGGGAGGAAACTATGTTCTAGAAGTAAATAATACTTTTTTTAAGAAAAGAGTTAATAAGCTTAAAAATATAATAAAAATACAATATAAAATTTTCAAACTATAATTTACCAAAGGTATGATTGCCTTACTGGCATGAAAGGAAAACGGCCTTAATTTCAGATTAGAATGTTAGAATGCAGGTGGCCATAGAGATTACACAAACTCGATAGCAGCTTAAAAGTTCTTTTTTTTTTTTTTTTTTTTTTTTGTAGAGGTACAGGATATTTCCATGGTTTGGCATTAAAAAGCAGGTAACAGGTTTAAAGCACTGTAAATAAATTAAAGGTGACAGCTGTTCAACCTGGTTTTACAAACCTCCAAGAGTTGAAAAAACTTAGAGCTAAGGTAAAATAATGTGTGGTGTTAGCTCATGCCTTTATCTCCAGCAGAGACAGGAGGATCACTATAGAGTTAATTGTCTTATAAATTCTAGAGTTACAAGAAACAGGGTGGTGACGGGACCCTTAGTCTCATCATTGGAGACGAATACAGCCTTAATCCCAACAAACTAGACACAGAAACAGGATGATCTCAGAGCTCAAGGTCAGTCTGATACAAAACAAGCTCTAAACAGAGAAAAACTTTGATCCAGGGGTGGAGGAGCACAACTTTAATCCCATCAGTTGGGAACCACATGTCTTTGATCCCAAAACTTAGAATGCAGAGACAGGCACATAGGATCTGGAAGGATTTAAGTTTAAAAGCTACTTTCAAAAGGCAGGCTGCAATTCAAACAAATTGTCCTTTGAGATCTCAAAATATATACACTAAAGGTTTGTTTAGCTCCAAAATATCAAAGTAATTTCTTCTTTAATCCAGATTGAAAGGTAATACTTTATATATTGTCAAAAAACCAAATTTTCTCCAGGAAAAATATTACCTGAACCACCCCCCACCCCCCAAAAAAAAAGGTAATTGTCCCAGAGTTAGGATTCGGGCAGGGCTCTGTTCTTATCTTTCCAGGAGATTTAAAGCATCCATTCAAGGAATCCAGGGACAACTGGACAACAGAAACCTCAGCAGAAAACAGATCAGACACCAAAGAACACGAGTGGCCCAGATGATCCAGCCTTTCAGACTTCCTCAATAGCAGTTTCCTCAAAAGTCTACAACCACAACAACTCAAAATCACTAAGATCATTCAGCTCCACAGACTGCTCCAGCCAGAACTTCAGTAAAGCTCTGAAGATCAGCTTCTGTCTACGAACTTCTTAGGACATCTAAATAGCTGAGCACAAAAGGACTGAACTTCAAATGATTCTATTAACATTTTTTAACCATGTTTCGATTCTTATTTAGGCCCCAAACAGGTTTACTACGTCCCAAATCAGCAGGAAGTCATTTTAAGAGAACAACGTCCCATCCCCAGAAGGTGGGGAGGGTGTTCCCCCCTCTTTAGTTATTTGAAGGATAATAGAAAATTTTGTTATTTAGGGGAAAAGATTACAAGCTGTTAAATGGTCTTGTTAAATGGGGCCAAACGACTGAAGATCGATGCTGTAATGTATGGAGAGAAAATGGGAACTGTTTTCTAACGCATTCTAAGACCTAGGCCCCAGGAATTACTTTTTTACTCATAGAGGAATTCATACAGTTCAGAGTTCCTTCCCGTGAGAAAGTACTGTTCTTGCCTTCTATCTGTAGCCATGAAGATAAGAGTTCGCTCTTCTGTGGGTAAAACATGCATCATTATTAATCCCCGCTTGTCTGATTTAAATAATGCCAGAGAAAAGACATATACATTTAGGCATATTGAATCCTTATATGGATTTAGGGATACCAAATCCATTCTAATCAACAATACAGAATAATTGTGTTCCTAATTCTTGCATGTGGTCCTAATTTTCAGTTACCTGTTTAAAAATCCTCCTACTAAAAACACTCAAGACTAAACAAGAAACAAATGTGGTTATACGATATAAAGGGAAGGTAAAAAATAGATTACTAGTAATCCTTTAGGGTGTGAGCCATACGGAGAAGTGCCACTTTGCAATTTTTGCTTATTCCCCACTCCTCTTCCTGTTCTCCCATCTATATAACAAATACAAAGGCTTTTAAAAGAATGGCAGTCTGCATGTTATTTCTAGGTTCCTAGGGGAACACAGTTTTCCTAGAGAGAGATATTAAAGGAGTCTTTTGCATCTTCTACTGTGACATGCAAAGCCATATACTGACTCAGTTAGTGTATCTCTATCCATAGAGATAGTAGATTTGGTTATTCTTGGGTCAAATTGTAGGCCTATACTCTCATTTAGGAATCAAAAAAAGTTTAGATTTCAAAGGATCCTTTGGTATTATTTAATGCAATCATTTCAAAAGTCCAAGGTTAAATGGCTTAGTAAGGCTGAAAAGTGCCCTCTTTCATTCTGATGCACTTTTACAAATACGCAGGAGTATGTAGAAGACTCTTGAGTCTTTCCTTCATAAGCTAACAAGGACCTAAAGAAAAACTCAAGTAAGACCTGGAGGGAGCTATGAAATGTATTCTAGATTCTAATCTCTTAATCGCATATTTCTATATTAAAATATAGAGCATCAGTTTAACTAAAATTTCCTAGTCAAAACAACTGTCTTCTCCAAAATGTTTTGAAAGGTACACTTTAAATAGAGATAATAAAATAATTTTACAATTAAAATTAGTTTCTTAATAATTCCAAACATAGATTCTCCTGAAATGAGATCAAACCTGAATACATGTAAATGTGATTTGACCTACCAAAGAACAAATCTAGTTATAACAAAAATGTTATCTGACAATCTCAAGCTTTCTGAAAACTGCTTATTATGGTCTTAAGGCCTTTTAAAATATTTTCTAAACAATATTAGAAGGGGAACTATAAAAATACAAAAATAAGAGATGGAGTTATTGAAAAGGTTGTGGTACTTAAATTCTGCTGGAGACTTGGTAAAGACATCCAATGGCAAGGTGAGTGACTCAGGGACAAAGCGCCTGGGAAGCATGCACAAGGCCCTGAGTTAATTCCCCAGCACTGCAAGAAAGAAAACTGCTAAGACACAAAACAACAAGACACCCTGAACAGCTGATATTGTGGCTCACATCTTTACTAGGGAGGCTGAGACGTGTAAACTGTGGAAACATTGAACGTTCAAGCCCAACCTGGGCTACTATTTAATAATAATGATAGCAATAGAAAAAGTAAAAGATTATCTGCAAAGCAATATTTTTTTCTGGAAAAGATCATTAACTTACAATGATTCTAAAAGCTTATATTAACATTATTTCCTCAAATAACAGGGTATCTACAGATGCTCCAAGGAAATTCTCACATCTGTGTGAGTATAAAAGAGAAAATTTTATCTGCCAAGACAGGGTAGGTAAGTCCTTCATAATCCCTGCTCTACAACAAATGTCTGTCAGAGAAACAGGACCCAAAAGCTGAAGACTGATGCAGGAATGTATGGAGAGAAAATGGGAACTGTCCAGGTAGTCACTGGTATGTCTTTTCTTAGTTTTGGAAGCTGCAGGCCCTGCACTTCCTATATAAGCAGATATATTTATCCCTCTCAGGTCTCTGAGGTGGTTGAAGAATAGACAGCTAGAGTCTCATAGTTAAATTTTGAGCTGTTTAGGAATCAAGAGGGTGTTATAGATCTAAGAAGATACTCTTAAAAGTGTGTTGCAAGTTAGTATGAATGTTGAATCAGATATAGACCTTTAAACTCATGGAGATGGTTAGATAGTAGAATGTTAAAGTCAGGGGCCAAATATGTATAAACTGGACATTGGGAAGGTATACTGGGCCATTTAACTCTCATAAATGTGGCATATTTAAAAAAAAAATTTAAAAAACACCACCAAGATGATGAGTTTAATGGTAGGAATAAGCTTATATAGCAATAAAATTAAATGTATGTTCTGTACCTTATCACAAGAATATAAATGGAAAGATTGTTGTGTGTGTATGTACACATACATATATGCATATACATGCATGCACATGTGCATGTGTGTATACATATATATATATATACAAATACATGTGAGTGTGTGTATGCCTGAATTGTTTATATTCAGATATCACTTTAGGCTGCCTACATGAACATTATCACCAAAAAGGCCAGCTGGGAGAGAACCTCACATCACGGAACAGAGCCCACACCTGACCGTTTCTGATTAAAAAGCAAACTATAAGTCAGCTAGGAATCACTAATAATAAAAAAGGAAAGCAAGAACACTTACAGAATATTGCATAGAACCAAGGAATGTGAAAAATCAAAACAAAATGTTAAAGTGCTTGGCAAAGGATTAATTTTTAATAAGAATTACAGTGTTTCATGCTGGTTTTGAAAAACGGGTTTCCGGTATATCAGGATAATATACCAGGGCCTCATATGTAGCTGAATAGTAAAGTATGTGCATAGTATGTGCAAAGTTGTCTGTTTATCTCCAGTACCAAAACAAACAAGCAAAAATGGAAAAAACAAGAGAAAGAGAAAGGAGGGAAAGAGAGAAGGAAGGATTGAGGGGAGGAAGAAATCAATGGAAACCCAGGAAGCTCCTTTCTATGTAGTTGTGGGAATATTCCCTCACCAAGTCTCAGTTTCCCCATATAAAATCCAAAGAACTGTTCAAAAGATTAAATGAATTTGCATGAATAAAGTCTCACAATGTCTATACATCATGACAATCAGTAGTCACTTTCTTTGATACTCAAGTAATTAGAAAGAAATAATTCAGACTACTGTGGGAAAAATGTTCAATCTAAACACAAAATCAGAGCCAATTGAAAACTCAGCAGGTCCAAACTGTTTTAGCTCATAAAGGACCTGGAGGTATTTGTGCAGATAACACAATAGCAAACACACGTATCTCAACATACATTAATACACAGACACAAAAGACTAGAGTTGTGTTCTTTCCAAATGAGAAAAAATAGTGCAGTATGGAGGAACATCCAGCATTGACCACACTGACGATGGAGGAGCACACAGAGGGTCAGTGCGTGCTCTTTAACAGGTTTGCTCAACAGAGTGCAGTCCCAGAATAAGGGATCTGGACTCGGAGAGACAATAATTTGAATCCTGAATTCCCTTTGTGACCTTGAGGATATTACTTAAAATCTCTATTCACTTAATTGTTTAATGGAGATATTAATGGGATCTACCTTGTAAGGTGGTTAGAAGGATTAAATGCCACAATACAAATTCCTATTTACTTAAGAATATTCTTTCTATAGTATTGGGTAAAATAGCAAAGACTCAGTGATCATAAAGATATATAATTACATTAAAAATAATAATCATTCAGCCAATCCAGATTTTTTTTTTTTTGGTTTTTCAAGACAGGGTTTCTCTGTTTAACAGCTCTGGCTGTCCTGGACTCGCTTTGTAGACCAGGCTGGCCTCGAACTCGCAAAGATCCGCCTGCCTCTGCCTCCCAAGTGCTGGGATTAAAGGCGTGCGCCACCACCGCCCGGCTGCCAATCCAGATTTTATCCAAAAATGAATATGAGTTATTGTTGATGTTCTCAAAGTTGTAATTTGTTGATACAATTTGGTCATTGGGTCAAAACAATTGTGTTCTGGGAAGAAACAAAACCATGATTGGAATGTCGAATTACTGAGTACTTTTCATATTCATTCAGTTTTCTTACCAATACAGTGTCTGCCTCAGATTCTTAAATATGGCTGCTGCTAAATGAATCACTTGACAGGTAGTCAATAAAGCTGAACTAAATTATTTGCAGGAGGTTCACATGACCCAGAAAGTTTGAAGTTTCTATTATTGATGATAAAGCATTCAGTTCAATACACTGAGCATGGTGGTTGAAAACAGATATGATACAAAAACAAAAACCCTGTATATGAATCCTCGGTGTAAATATGAATCCTGACTGGACAACAATAATCCAGAGCGAGCTAATCTAAGCTTCTATTCTGTATGTAAAATTGGCATAAGAGAGAATAGGTTCTCCTTAGTACAACGCCTAACACATGGAAAGCACCCATTTAAAGGTAATTTATACAAAAATTCAGACAACAGTGATTGAGAAGGATTGGTGCAATTAGGTTTGTGGGAAATATTTCCAATTCCAGAGTTAAAGTGAGCTTACATACATTCCCTCTAAATCAGCCTATACATCATTAATGTATATATATATTTTCAACTTATCTTCCATTATAAACTGTATTTAGACCAGACAAAACTTCTGTACACAAAATGCTTTATAAGTAGGCAGGATTTTGAAAAAAATATATATATAATATTTTTAGAAAGCAAGCACAGGCATGAAATGCATTGCAAAACTGTGTTAATGATTAGGATAAAAGTATATTGTCATTCAAACAAAACGGCAACCTACAGATTGGGAAAAAAATCTTCACCAACCCCACATCTGAGAGAGGGCTAATATCTAAAATTTACAAAGAACTCCAGAAATTAAATGCCAAGAAACCAAATAATCCAATCAAAAAAATGGGGAACAGAGCTAAACAGAGAATTCACAAAGGAAGAATCCCTAATGGCTGAGAGGCACTTGAAGAAATGCTTAGCATCTTTAATAATCAGAGAAATGCAACTCAAGAGGACTCTAAGATTCTGTCTCACACCTGTCAGAATGGCTAAGATCAAAAACTCAAATGACAGCACATGCTGGCGAGGGTGTGGAGAAAGGGGAACCCTCCTCCATTGCTGGTGGGAGTGCAGGCTTGTGCAACCACTATGGAGGTCAGTCTGGCGATATCTTAGAAAACTTGGAATAGCTCTGCCTCAGGACCCAACCATACCACTTCTGGGTATATATCCAAATGACTCCTCACCAAATCACAAGGAAGTTTCCTCATCTATGTTCATAGCAGCCTTATTTGTAATAGCTAGAATCTGGAAACAACCCAGATGTCCCTCAATCAAGGAATAGACTAAAAAACTGTGGTACATCTACACAATGGAATAGTACTCAGCCATCAGAAACAACGAAATCATGCAATCTGCAGCCAAATGGATAGAACTAGAGAAGCTCATTCTGAGTGAGCTAACCCAGACTCAGAAGGATGCACATGGCATCTATTCACTTATAATCGGATTTTAGCCATATAGTACAGGATAACTATACTACAACCAATGTACCAAAGGGAACATGAACATAAACTTTGTTGCCTTGTAGGCTCCCTGTGTATGAAGAGGGACTTGTCCCTCAGATGACTGCTGAACAGGATGGGGGACTATTATGTAGGGACTCTCCGCTCCAGAAGAGTGGTATGGAAGGGAAAGGGGGTAGAGGGTGGGCGGGCAGGACTGGGAGGGGTGGAAAGAGGACACTGTGATGGAGATGTAACCTGAAGTAATAAATAAATATTAAAAAGAAAGAAAGAAAGTATATTTGCTTGGCTCAGACTGACAGTGCCCTTGAATTAGATGACCATAACGTCACTGTCATCCCCAAAATTGATTGACTCATTTATTAAACAGTGTGAGCTAGCATCAAAAAATAAAATAAAGTAAAATAAAATTTTGGGAGGATATTAACTTATTTGAAAATGCACCTGTCACATTAATTTGGTCTTCTGGAGTTTTATTAACAAAGATAAGTGAAATATATAATGATATAGAAAATATCAACTGACAATATGTTTAATGACATATAATAAATTTTGAAATACGTAAATGATATAGTTCAGGAACTCACTTACAAATAAATACTTCTTAGTGTTTTGTGACTGGTAATAAAATTATCACATTTTAATTTTGATTTTTCTCCACTGGTGGAAAACTTAAACCATTAGAAAAAAGTTTATTATAGTGTTATATTTTCTTTATTCTTTAATATTTTCAATAAAATTGGAACTCTTAAGTTATATTTTATTCTACACATTGTTATATAAAATAGAGATCTTAAAAATGATTTATAGAGTCCTATACCACCTAAGCAAAAAAATCATTTTATGATTAATATTTATAATTTCTATTTTAAAACTGGCTGACCAAAATGTAATTTTTTACTTCTAATTTTAGTTAATGTAAACTTAAAGCAACTTTGAACAGGTCTACTTGAGCACTGACATTTTGGCTTTGGAAAACAATGCCCTTCTGCTGCACAGATGGGTTTCTTTTAGCTAATATTTTATCATTTGTTTTATGCATTCCAGAAAAATGAAACTTCATTTGACTTACATTTTCAGTATCACTAACAATTTAACAAGAGACGAAACACGTCAGTGACTATACTTGCAGAAAAAGGAACGCATGAGCTGAAAGCTCATTTAGCTCATTTGTTTTCTAGTTTATTTTGAGGCTTGCAATAGGATTAACCATATATCAACAACAGAAAAGCCTGAAAGTTAAAGATGTGAAAGACTGAGGTAAAATCAAACAGAAATGTAATGTCACTAACCCACAGCAGGCACTGCTCCTCTGTGCCTGCGGGCGCTCCTGCTTGTCGTAACAACAGGGACAGCATTTTCTTTGAACAGCAGCTCACAAAAATTTTCAAGGATTTTTGTCATTTCTTCTGTAACTGTATCCAGATAAGTTTCATTAATGAATTGTACCACTGAGGATGGAGCTACAATTTCATATAGTATGTTAAAATCCTCTTTTATCATTGAATATAACGTGACCATGGCACTTCTGTATCCACAAGTGGTTCCTTCCAGATCTGCCTCTCTGCTGCAGGAAGGAAAGGAGTCTTGCAGAAATCTGGCCAGCAGCCTCTTCTGCACACTCCGGTACTTGACAAGCACCTCCGACTCAGAGTAGAGCAGAAGGAGCTGCTGCACACATTGATGTTTCAGTTCAATGTTCTGCTGTGAGTTGTTTATCTCATTATGGCTTTCTAACCTGTTCACTAAGAAGCGTCGAAGATGAAGTCTTACATCATCCCAAATAGACTTTACATCCACAGAGGAGTAATCTTCCACAGAATGCAGAGATGTCCTGGAGAGGAGCCAGAAGGATGTCCCACCTAGGGGCGACAGGAATGAGATGTTGCTCTGACAGGAGAGGTCCCAGAGTAAATCCAGGATCATTTCTTCTTGATTTTCTTCATTATTCAATAAATCTTGCTGATAAAATAAATTGCAATATTAGAAATGCAAACAAATCTAAGGACAACAAAAATTATCTCTACAAACAATTTTATAATTGATTTAAATTTAGAATGAATATTCTATACTCAAGACATTTTTGTCTTACATTTGGAATTTAATCCATGCTGACAGTAAAGAATGTGTTAACTTCTATAGGCTTTTGAAATTCTGTAAAGTCTAGCTCATTGGCTACCTGCTCAGCTATATTTCTGTACATGAATCTTTTAGCCCCCACTATTCTCTACAACCTGAGCTATATAGCAAAGTTGAAGCTTAAACATTTCTAGATACAGACCTGTACAAAAACACTGATTAAAATGAGTTCCTAAGACAAAATAAAATCAAGATCATATTCTAATTAATTCCTGGCAAATAATTTTTTATCTGGGTGAATATACTTACTATAAACTCCCCCACACACACACAAATACAATCTTTAAGATAATTCTAGAAAAGAAATCATTAAATATAGTAGATGCCTAGGATAGCTGTCATCCTGAGAAATAAAATTTAATATGTTGGGAGATTTCAACTTTTTAAAAATTCATTGCTGAGAATCATGTTAAGAAAGATTTTACTTTAAAAATTAATCTGAGAATATTTCTGTTCACTCCAAATAAGTAAGTAATTCAAAACAGGATAAAGAAATTTTCAGAAAGGCTCCTGAAAAGGTAAAGGGAATTACTCATTTAATATTTCTGTTGGTAGAAAACAATGGTGGTATAATTAGGAATAATAAAAGAACAAAAAGATGACTTTATTCTTGGACTCTGAATTACACACACATTCTCCATACATGGTGACTGTCCTAACTGTATTCATTTTCAGCCAATACTGAAATTAGTTCATATTCTCTAAGTAGAAGCAAGCTGTTTAGAAAAGAAATGGAAGCAAGACTCAACTGGCATAAAAATTAGTCTAGCTTTGAAATTTCTTACTGATAAAGATAACACAGGTATTACATGTAATTCAGAATTGAAAAGCTGCACAAATTCCTGGAACTGGCTCCCATTCATTCTCAGTTCTGCAATGAACATTTAATAAGCAAATCTTATAGCAGATATCTATATTTTATTACATTACAAGCATTTTCCATGTATTTCTGGTTTATCCATAAAGAAAACTGTGGTGCTGATATTTGAAAACCCTAATAGCTCAATTTCTGGAGAAGGATATTTGACATGGTACATGCTGGAATGTGAGCTTTTGAGGGAGAGAGAGGACCTCACATATATGCATAGTTTCACCCTCTCCATGTCACTTATCGCTTGTTCTATTCACGTCTATTACATCTAGAAAGGAAATGTTCTCAAGAGTCCAGACCCAGCAGCACTAAGGCAATTCAGTGAATACGCGTGTTATATTAGCATCTCAGCTCCATGTGTTCCTCTAAGCAAACTAATAGCTGTAAATATTTGATCAAGCAAATTATAATAGACTATAGAGGTTTAAAACACATGTTTTATATGATTACTTAAATTTTGAAAATAACCTCAGTATAATCATTATATTAAGAAGTAGTTTCTTACCTAATTAATATTTTTTGTAAAAAACATATTTGAGTCCGTTTTGATAATGTGGTTATTTCTTCAAAAATAACACCATCAATTATGTGAAAAAATCCAAACAATGAAAAACACCATAAGTCTTACATAAGACAAATGAGTTTGAGCAGAACTAAGGTGGCCTTTGCCTCGCATTGACTAGAGAATGACTTACATTTGACAGATTAAAGGCTAACTGAAAGCTTTTGCTTTTAATTAAATGAGAAAGCATTATTACATCAGCATCAGTGAAATCCAACACACATGGTTCCTAACAGGAATAACAGGAAAAACTACACCCATATTTCTTCTTCAAGGCGCCACCTTCGAGAGATAGAGGGTGAGAGGAATCTCTTAAAAGGTTAAGGTTTCAGGGCACACAGTCACCCTTTACCTTTCTTGTGTTACTTCACAAGCATGAAAGACACAACTGTAATAACAACAAAACCATTTCCTCTGATTCTGTCATCCTAAACCACCTACAACCTCAATATATTTTCCACATCTTCCTTGATTGATGTTTTTGATGTTAAGACAAAACAGTCCTTTACTCCCTGCTAAATTAAATTAAAAACATAGCTACAGAAATTCTGCTTCCTAAAAATTGTGCTGTTTCTATGAGAATCTGTTTTTGTAATCTAGCCACTCCTGTAGAAGTGGGTTTAACAATAGCTATTCTTTATAAAGTTTAACTAAAAAGTTCTCTCAGGTAGGTAGCCAACAATAAAGAATGACCATTAATTAACAGTGGTCTTGTGTACATTTCTGTTTCAACTGAAACAAAACAAAACTGGGTATTACTATAAGCTGTGAATACACAAAATGAAACATAAAACCACTTAGCAGATACAGTCAAGGGACTCTGACTGCTTTTGGTTTTGAGCACAGAGAAATTCCGTGTTGGGAAAGAATGTAAAATGTCATAAGCATGAACTTCTCTGGAGACAACTGAGGACCACATCAGTGTGCTCAGTGGCTCTGCCTGCTGCACATCACACTACACGTCAGCCAGTAAGGAAAACATTTAACCTCCACTTCCATACTGTGATGCTAGAAATAGTTTTAAAAAAAAATACATCATAGGATTTAGTGAGGGAAGACATAGGATAAACAACAAAGACATGAAAACATATCCCAAAACAAAACCACTACATAAGACAGGCTAATAATATCGATACAATAAATATTTACAATTAATAATTCAACCAGTTGTATTCCCCGCTCCCCACTCTAAATCAAGTCACTCTTACCATTCTTTTGAGGAATTTTATCAAATCTCCATGGGGAATGGATGCTGACTTAGATAGGTTATAATTATAGTTAGATAGCCACTTGAAGCAGTCAGTTGTTGTTTGCAGCTGCACATCTGGACAGAATTTGTTTACTTCAGACTGTATTTCTTCAATGCAATGCTCTATGCTACAAAGAAAATCATTATTTTGGTAAGATGTAAGTAATGACATCTCACAATGTTATAGGTTCTGAAATGTTTGCATGTTATATGATAGTATAAAGTCTAAATATATAACTTCATAAAATACACACATGATATTAAAATATCAAAAACATGTGTTGCTCATGCTCATTCAGAGTTGGAAACAGAGTTCACATTTTTT
>CAJQZJ010034249.1:3952525-4001568 GCA_907164525.1 Lophiomys imhausi
TGTGTGTGTGTGTGTGTGTGTGTGTGTGTGTGTGTGTGTATGCACAAATATAGGAATAGGACCTGGTGAGCCCCTATTTGATGTTCGTGTGTATATGATTTCAGTACTGACATTTTTTTGGATAATAAATATAACTACCATCCCTCACCAAAGAAACTTCTGTTTACTGCAAATAGGGACCATTATAGAAAACCACAACTGGACACAATGCAGAGATCAACAGATTAAGGAAACCTCAGCCCCAACTGATATATCTATATCACATCCCCTATATCTATGGATCAAGGAACATCTAAGAAGGAGCAGAAAGAGTATAAGAGCCAGAGTACTAGGAAGTCTGATGTGAAACAGTCTGTCCTAGAAATGGCTGCATAAACAAGGCCAGAGCAATGGCAATATTAACAGGCAAGCTATCATGGAAGGGTTCATGGGAATCATCCCTATACAAAGAATTATAGGCAACTAATGACTTCAGGGAGAAGAGAAATTAGCCTGCCTCAGGGACAAGTACAAACAGGCTGGTTATCAAAGACTTTACAGTATGGCAAATTGGGGGTAGAGGGAGAAGCTTTTATATTTCTTAAGTCATAGTTATGTACAATATAAATTCAAGATAAAATCAATTCATGGGAATTCTTTTTAGAATTCATGTACATAGATGCAAGCTAAATAGAATTTTCTAGTTGTAAGGTAAATAGAATTTTGTTTTTAGGTAAGCCTAGTTTCTCAACCAGATTACTGAAAGTCTTTGATACTTGTGAGAAAAAGGTGATATGGAGGAATAAGACTAATTTACAAATACTAATGGGTATGTAAGTTAATAAAAGACTACTTTTTTCAGATAAAGAATATTTGGAAAATATATTTTAATTGTCCAGAAGATTCCTAAAAGAGCAATTCAATGGCTAAAATGACAATATCAACAGACAAGCTAACATGTAAGAGGGGAAAGTTCATGGGTCCCAATTCTATACAAAGAACTATAGGCCACCAATGACTACAGAGAGAAGGAGAATCAGATTCTTCCAAAAATGAGACCCCTTACTGCATATGGAAAAATCACATCTGTTGACTTGTGTTCTATTTCACAGAGGTTTTAGTAATTTTAGAATGTCAGAACCACACTTTTAAGAGAGAAAAAAAAAACACCCTTAATAACAAATAAATCCCTTGCAAAGAAGTTTAGAGGCCAATGATGTGGGATAGCAACTGAATATGGGTTGTACCATCTAATATGCTGGAGTTAGGATGGAAAAATGACAGGAAGCCAGTCAGTCCCTGCAAACTGCTCTTTGAGAGAGGGTCTATCTGATACTTCCTTCGCCCATGCACATCAGATTCCAGCTTTCTTCAGGCTTTCACTAAATATCAGAAACTCTCCACTGAGCTTCCAGTCCTTTAGCCTAGACTGGTTCTCCAAGTTCAAAAGCTTTAGTTTCTTAGACTGAGTAGCTTTCAGATTCTCTATGTTTCCAGCTTATAGAGAGCCATTGGTGGACTCCTCAGCCTCTAATCCTGAAAGCCAGTCTAAAAATATCTCCTTTTATAACTATATGTTGATTTATTCTCAAGTCTTTATCCAATGAAACAGGTATGGTGTTCACATTTTTAGCAGACCTTAGAACTCTCATAAGACTTATTAGTCTCCTCTTTCTGCTCTCAGTTTGGCTTATAGTAGGTGAAGTTTGAAAATAAAAGTAAACATTAAAAATTATCAAAATTCCTGAAATGTTCAAGTTTTCTCAAAGAATATTTAAGAAGATTATCTAATGGCACTAATGTACAAAGGTATAGGGGAAGTGAAGACACAGAAGTAGGATAAGGGACTGAGGAGTAAGGACTATTCAATATAATACAGCGAATAAGACAGAATAATGATACAGGGTGTAGTGGTTTGAATAAAAAGGACACCCATCGGCTCATATGTTTGAATATTTGGCAATATTTGCATAAAAACACCAGAACAATGGAAATATCAACAGACATGTTGGTAGAACTATTTGGGAAGTATAATGTGGTGTGTTTTTGTTAGAGGAGCTATGTCATGAGGCAGGAGAGAATTTTGAGGTTTCAAAAGACTCACATCATTCCCAGTGCTGTCTGTCTCCCGCTTGCAGAATCAGGTATAAGTTCTCAGCTGCTTCTCCTACTATGCCTGTTTTGCCATCATAGATTCTAACCCCCTAAAGCTGTAAGCCCAATTAAATGCTTTCTTTTACAAGTTGCCTTGGTCATGGTGTTTTATCACAACAATAAAAAGTAAGACAGAGGAAAAATATGTCCAACAGATATATGAGAGAATGAGAGTGAGGAGAAAGCAATGGAGGGTGAGAAAGCAAGAAAGACTGAGACTCATCTTCAGTCTTTCTACTCAAAGACACTTCCATCTATAGGTAGTACCAGACAGACATCATGTTCAGAGCTTCCATGGTGGGCTATTTACACTTTTGTTCTTACTTGTGATATGTGTTTAAATAATTCATTGCCACTGACTTCTCTCCTCAAAAGTGTAAGTCACCTAGCTTTGGCTTGAGTGGAAACAAAGAAGAAATTAACGTGAGAATGACTTGAGAGAATAACTGCCTCTCTTGAAAGGCAGGTGAAGGTTCAGTGACCTCTGGGCACACTGGTCCATTCTGGTGAATCACTGCTGTGGGAAGGTGAAAGACCCTGTGGCTCATAAAACTTGATGATATTAAGAAGAGGGGAAAGGAATTCACACTTAAGTTGTCAGGGTCACTGTAAGAAATACAGCTTGGAAAATTCAAGTATAAGAAAAAATACTGTATTTAAGAGAGAATTGCTAATGTCTTCTTTCTTCTAGAAGTAATGTGGGGAACTCATATCATACAGATGTTCATTACTTATTCAATGTGCACCATCAGGAGATAAATACAACCGTTACAATACAAAATGCCAAGGGTAATTCAACCACTGAACTGTAAGTGTGGCATAACTGATTCGTCATGACACACAATTTTCTAAAAGCTATTCTGTTAGAAGGCAGTACATGAGTGCATAAATGATTTATACTCTTGTGAACCATAGTTATTATTCAGTATTTTATTTTTGAAAATATATGTACTCTATAGTATTATGTTTATTCTCTAGAGTATTATAAAAACATAATTGAATTTGATGAAAAATAGACTTGAATCCAAATGTAGTATGCAGCACATAGACCTACTCCCCCCTTCTATCCCTCCCTGGTGAAGATCAATGGTCACTTGAGGCTATAGGTTCAGTTTTAATATATGAGCAATAAAATATTTTTAATGTAAGAATTGTATGCTATACTATACTGTGTTGTAAAATCAACATCAAATTTTAAACTAAATAATACTTTATGAATGCAAAAATTATTATATTCTTAAAAATGATTTTTTATAAGCCAAGTGGGAGAAGGAAACTAAATAGAGAGATATTTAGCAAATAATGAAGTAATATTTAACAAAAACGTCATTCAATGTCTTGCTGTTTTGAAAGGGCCAAAGAAAAGAAAAGATATTTCTACTAAAATATAACTAACTCTGTAATTTACATTGATAACTTGATAATTTATTTTACTTAATATTTCTTTCATTTCTTTAGGCGAGAAACTCTATCATATAATACATAACATAAATGTTACACAAACACAGTTACTTTATATTAAACATATAGAGCAGTATATATATATGTTCATATATATAAGTACATATATACTGCTATATATGTTATATATTCTGCTTATATATATGTACATCTATGTTTACATATAAATTTGTTTTGTAAGTTATATGTATTTGTATATATATAAACAGTATATATTTATACATATATATAAAACACATATTATATTTAAAATATACATTATATACAGCAAAAACCAAATTAAAACTAAGAAGTTTAATTTTCCCTATTGAAATTAAGGGAAAAGTTTCCCTCCTCGCCTTTTTCTTGAAACACTGGTGTTAACAGGTCAATTGTAAGTATTTCTTTAACCTTGTATATCAGGGTTTCACTAGGTAGCCCTAGGCTTATTGCCATTCTCTTGCATCTCCCTCCATCATTCTGACTTTACAGGCATACACATCCATTGTTCTAAAATGATTTCTTTTTCAGGTTTTGTTATCAGAAATTGTGACCTGACACTGTCATTTTATTTTGGTACTTTAGCTTCAAATATAAATTTTTGCCCTTATCATAAGAGCAAGAAGGCTAATTTTTTAATGTATTAATGAAAGTCTAGAGCATGGTGGCTCAAGCCTTTAACCCCAGTACTCAGGAGGAAAAGGCAGGCAAATCTCTGGGCTCAAGTCCAGCCTGGTCTACAGAATGAGTACCAGGACAGCCTGGACTACAAAGAAAAACCCTGTCTCAAAACAACTGCCCCCCAAAAAGAAAATCTATGATATTGCAAATAGAAAAAACAATTAATAGCAATGTAATAAATGGGAATCCACCTATTTGAAGATAGTGCTTACATTGTAGTACTTTCTTAAAGGTAATGGAGAGCTTGAAGAGATGGCTCAGAAAGGACCTGTGTTCATCACACACGTAAGTTTTGGGCATTGTGGAACATATCTGTAATCCTGAAGCTCCCAGGTGAGGGGAATGGACAGATTTTGGGAGTTTATGGCCACCAGATATAGTAGAAATGTCACGCATTTCTACTATACACACAAAATAATGAGCAGATGTAGACAACTGTGTCAAACTTTGAGAATAGTTTAATCAATATCTTTCAAGAAGCTAATAATTAGAAAAACACGTGACTATATAAGAGATAGTCCTAAATCCAAATTAGGTAATTTTGATGTGAATAAACAACTAAAACAGCAACAATACTTACCTTGAAGCATTTTGCTCCATCTGTTTACCAATGTCACTGAAGATCTGCTTAAACTCCAAATCTCCAGGGAATGAATTTAACAGACATTGTAGGTCAAACGAACTATGGGAATATTCATCTAACCCATCCATTCTGTGAAACAAGAATATAAACAAGTGATCACAAAATGAGGAACGGGGTGGGGGAATGCACATAGTCCACCTCAAGCTATGATACTGTACCAAAGCCAATAATTTCCATTGCATACTCAATGAAATAAAGGAGTCTGAGAATTAGGGTATTATAAATCTCTTGAGTTTTGTTACCTAAATGTCATAATTTTTAAACTTGCCTGTGGCTTGAAAGCTGAAAAATGTATCAGTCCAGAGTCAGCCCATATATCCTGTTGTTTTTCTCAGTATAAACTGAAAGCTGCAGAACAAACCACAGCCATAGTAACCACTCTTAAGAGGGGTTGACAGCTACAATTGAGTCTCCCATTCTTGTCACTATGGAGCTAGGAGTTACACAAAAATCTTTAGAGGCTTCATCCACCTTGGGTTTCCTTCTATGTGGGAAAACAAATGTAATTTTCCTAGAATTCTCCCAGCATGACAACCATAGCATTTTTATTCCTTAAAACACATGTCTGTGAACTCAGAGTCTGTGAAAACATGCACAGGGCCTGCAAAAGGTCTAAGTCAAATGAGGAAATAGAATGTAGCTGTAATAGGTTAATGTCCTTGCCTTTAAGATATTTATTTTAGAAAGGGAAATAATTTTAATTTTAAAACATAAAGACATAGATTTTAATAAAAGATTACATTATAAGAGGAAGAGCTATAGGTCAAATGAAGACTAACATGAGTTAGGTTAAAAGTCACAGAGTTGGGTTAAGGTGTGAACTATTTTAAGTAGGAATATCAATTTCTTGATATAGTAGATTTCTGAAGAAGTGGTACATGTCTAGAAAAAAATAAAAACAATAAAAAAACTGAAGAAGCTGTGGATGAAGAAAGAGGAGAGAACAGCAAATTGATTTCTTACTTTGCTCACAAAATCATTCAATCACAATCTGCTGAGATTTCTCTGAGAAGAACTAATCACATGACCCAACTTGGAAGCAGATGTGGGTAAAAATGCTGTCACTTAGCTGTGGAGGTCATTCCAGGAAAGTCTTTACTATGGGTTAAGATCTTGTGGTTAAGATCTTAAATGTCTTTCTCTGATGATTAAGGATGCTGAGCATTTCTTCAAGTGTCTCACTGCCATTAGAGATTCCTCCTTTGTAAATTTTCGGTTTAGCTCTGTTCCCCATTTTTTGATTGGATTATTTGTTTTTTGGTGTTTAATTTCTTGAGTTCTTTATAAATTATGGATTTATATTATATTATATATTTATATTAATTAGCCCTCTGTCTGAAGTGGGGTTGGTGAAGATCTTTTCCCAATCTGTAGGTTGCCGTTTTGTTCGAATGACATATACTTTCATCCTTTGCCTTACAGAAGCTTTTCAGTTTCATGAGGCCCCATTTATTGATTGTTGGTCTCAGAGACTGAGCTATTGGTGTTCTTTCAAGACGACTCTGAGATTCCATCTCACACCTGTCAGGATGGCTAAGATCAAAAGCTCAAATGACAGCACATGCTAGCGAGGCTGTGAAGAAAGGGGAACACTCCATTGCTGGTGGGAGAGCAAGCTTGTACAACCACTATGGAAATCAGTCTGGCGATATCTTAGAAAACTTGGAATAGCTTTACCTCAAGACCCAGCCATATCACTTCTGAGTATAAATCGAAATGATTCCTCACCAAACCACAAGGATATATCCTCAGTTATGTTCATAGCAGCCTTATTTGTAATAGCTAGAAACTGGAAACAACCCAGATGTCCCTCAACAGACGAATGGATAAAAAAAAAAACTGTGGTACATTTGCACAATGAAATACTACTCAGCTATCAGAAACAAGGAAATCACGCAAATTGCAGCCAAATGGATGGAACAAGAAAAGCTCATCCTGAGTGAGCTAACCCAGACCCAGAAGGATGCACATGGCATCTATTCACTTATAATTGTATTTTAGCCATATAGTACAGGATAACTATCCTACAACCAACACAACAGGAACATAGACTTTGTTACCTATTAATGGGACAATTTACCCTAGGGGTGCTACCATGTAGGCCCCCAATACAAGGGAAGCTCTTAGCAGTCATATGACTGCTGAACTGAGAGCCTTTTGTTTGTGTTCATTATATATTATGGCATATTCATATTTTATGATATGCTTATTGGCTTGTCATCAGGAAAACAACAGTACTTTAATATAAGAAAGCATAAAATTTCTTATGCTAGTTAGTGATACCTCAAAAATGATAAGCATAACTTTTCAAAGTATAACTTTTTAAGTTGCCACTCTATAATACTGCTTATAAATTTTCATTTGATATGACTATTTTCTATAAAATTAAAATAGCAGTGCTTATTATTTCAAATAAGAATTAGGTTATTCAATATTAGTTAATGCCTTTTAAAATTGTTAGATCAAGTTTTAGCTCTGGAAGAATTATAACAGCTACCCCAGTAACTATAAGAAAATATGAGTACACCATGAACAACCCTAGAATACTCTATAATAAAACAATGGGGCACACCCCACACAATGTAGAAAAAGTACACAGAATAATGTTGACTCTCATTTGTTCTTTAATATGTTTTAAAATAATATTCCCCTAGGTTACAGTCTTTTTCTTTTAACACACAAGAATTCTTATTTTGCCTTTTTTTGTTTGTTTGTTTGTCTGTTTCTCCTTTAAAACTCCAGAGTGCAACCTCTCTTAGGACAAAAGCAGCCTTGTTTGTAATAGCTAGAAACTGGAAACAATCCAGATGTCCCTCAACCAATGAATGGATAAAAAAAGTGTGGTACATCTACACAATGGAATACTACTCAGCCATCAGAAACAAGGAAATCCTGCAATATGAAGCCAAATGGATATAACTAGAAAAGCTCATCCTGAGTGAGCTTATAATTGGATTTTAGCCATATAGTACAGGATAACTATCCTACAACCAATACACCAAAAGGATCAGGAACATAGACTTTGTTACCTATTAATGGGACAATTTACCCTAGGAGTGCTAACATCTTGGCTCTCAGTGCAAGAGGAAGCTCTTAGCCCACATATGACTGCTGAGCTGAGAGGGGCTGATATGTAGGGACACTCCACATAGGAGAAGTGGAAAGGGTGGAAGAGGGAGAAGGTGGGAGGGTGGCACTGGGAGAGGTGGAATGAGGGAACTGTGGTAGAGATGTAACTTGAAGTAATAAATAAACAAAAAAAGTCATACAACATAAATTAAAAAAAAAAAAGGAGGAAAGAGACAGAAAAGTAGACCACTGGGAAGAACTGGACTGAAACTGGGTAAGAAAAGGAGAAAGGAACACTGCAGCCTGGTAATTTCTCCTCTGTGGAAAAGCAGTCAGAAAATTCACAGATCCATGGTCAGATTGCAAAAGAAACATGCCCAAAGGATCTGGATGACATAAAATTCTATCATTCACTAGCTATGTCTAAAACAGAATAAAGATTGTTAATGAACATGGTAGAGTGATGTTGCATTGTGATTAATTGAAAATAAGTGTTCCATAGACAGCTGAGCAAGTTACATTATCCTAACTTTGAATATCATTAAACCAACATCAGTAGATTCAATCCTGGTTCTGCCAATTTCCACGCGACCTTGTGAACCATTCATTCCTCTCTGGAAAAGGGAAGAGTTCATGCTGTCTTGTAAAATGACATTCATAGATGTTGGGGACTGTAAGGTTTATAGTTAAGAATTCATTGTATTCTGAGAATAATTGGAGAAAGACACAGTTTTGAATACCTCAAATCAATAGACCCGACTACTTAGTTCTTTAATATCATTTTTCTCCTTGAATTCCCAATTGATTTACTTACTTACTTAGATGAGACAGGTCTCACCCTGTTGCTCAAGCAGGACTAGAACTCCTGGGCACATATGGCCTTCCAGCCTTAGTTTGAGGAGCTGAGGCTTCAAGAATTTACTTCTGTGCCCATAGCGATTTGAAAGTCTCTTTACTCTCCTAGCTCTGCCATATAGAAAGCTGAAATAAACTTCAGTTTAGCAAAACTGATAAAAGCAGATAAAACTTTTTAAAAGCAGTTGTATCGTGTAGTAACTGGGAATAATCAAAAACAGCTTTTGAGATATCCATTACATTTTAAAGGACTTCTGTTTTAGTAATTAGATAATAAGGATTTGAACTTAGCATATACTTTGTATCAAAATGGGTACTTCTAAAGGATTTAGTATCTTGTGTATGTTCTAAGGGTGTAAGAATTTCTCTTAAATTAATAGCTAATTAGCTGGCCACTCAGAATATTAAAGTCCTAGTAATGGCATCAATCAGCTTAAAATTAATTTGATGAAAAAGATCTACTTATTTGAGTACTCTTTTATGATATCTAGGGCTTTGATTTGTGAATTACCATTAGTTTTGTTTCATCAAATAAAACTCTGAACTGATTTTAAAGATGTTCAAGGTCCCTGCATTTTAGAAACAAAATTAGAAAAAGTCCTCTTTGGGATACCCCCCACCCTTTTTTTTTTTTTTAACCAGAAATCTACATTTCCCATCTCTGCATTTTTTTTCATATCTAAACCCAGAGCATTCTCAGTTTTCCTCTAGTCTTAGAACAAAAATGACAACATATGTTTGTCAGTTCCCACCATCCTTAGTCTATATGGTACTGATGGCTACTCCCTCAGTGGAACAGTCTCTTCTCTTGACAGTTTACTAAACATTATGCCTCTTAACTCTCTTCTTGTCTGTTACAGCATTGTTTCACAGACTCCTGGAAAGAAGCATCACTTTGAATACCTGACCACCACATAACTTCCTTTTGATATGATATGCAAAAGCAGATATAAAGTGGGGATTCGGAAACACAGCCGTCCTACTCATAACCAACTGCTTCAGCGTCAGACCATCATATGGTTCATAAATGAATTTCAAAGCTCAGGATGAAGGCAAATATGGAAAATCCTAGGACAAACTCATCTATCAATTCTAGCGTCCTAACAGAAAGCACAGGGATCTTACTGGCTGACCCCCCTGAAGTAGCACAGCTCTGTCCTCTAATTGTTTACATAGTTTTCATTCTGTGAGATACACAGTAAATCTGTTCAATGCTCCACTGTCAAACAGTGACATTATATTTGAGTAGCAACAGTGTTTTTTTATAAACCAGTAAGTTTCTTTATTGCCTCCTCTCTCATCTCTGCCAAAACATTCTGATATTTCTTTACCTCTACAATGATGAACTTTAGAGTGAACCTCTCTCAAACCCATCTTTATCCCTTGAGAAAATGACTAAATTCAAACATCTTTTAGACTCCCATCCTGTTCTTCTACCCTAAAGCAGGCCACAGAATTCTCTAAACTAGGACGTGAACCTTTCATTCCAGGTGCCTACACTGTACAAGGAGGAAACAAAACTGCTCATGTCTGAAGTCACAGACACAAATACTTCCAGCACTCGGGCTTTGCAGTTCACCTAGTCTATTAAAGATGATGATACCTCCTTATCCTGCTACAGTTCTTAAGCAGCTGTATAGCTGTCCATAAAAATACACACTTCCCCATTTCTTCTGCCCTTGGTACTCAAGGCTCCCATTTCATATTCAACTAGCATTACACAATTTGAATGCTTCTTTTTTATTAATTTCCCTTTTGTTAAAGATAGTCATAAATGTAAGACCAATAAAATGATCCCTCCATTTACCTATTTCTGCTTTAAAAGTATTTACTGAGCATTGATTGTTAGATAAACTAGTTTTTTGGGAATTTTCTTTAATAGATTTGTTTTATTTGTTTGCTCTGCTTTGATTTATTTATTCATTTATGTTTTAATTATATTTACAATATTTTCTGTAGAGACTTTACAAAAATTCTGGTTCTTACTAGTTTCTAAATATCTTAAGTTTTCTTCCACAGACCCGACTTTCCACCGACCCTAAGTGTTTCATGCTGGAATCTGTAGTCTCTTATTCTGCACCCCTTCAGTAGGTAACTTCACTGAACTTCATCGCCATGCTGACAGTGCAAAGACTGTATTTCTGTCTACCCTTCAACAGGCATTGCCAAGGGGTTGTACCAAATAATTACACTAGATAAATGTACAGATCTAAACCAATTCAAACTGATTTTGTTGTATTGGCTTCTCTTCCTACATTACAGGCATACTACCTACATAATGTCTCTGCCCTTTGCCATTATATCTTAAATTAGGAATCAGAGATCTCTGCAGCCTATTTTTTTCTTTTTTTAATGACCTCCAATGAAAAATGATATTTATATCACTAATCTGTTGTTTAAAAAATACAAACCAAAACAAAACAACAAAATGAATATGCCACAAAGCAATATGTGGTCCAAATTCTAAAATATTTGCTGTCTGGCCAGTTCTATCTAACTCGCTCAGTTCTGTCTAAAATGTCACTGACGAGTCTTGGGATTTACTTCTCCCTGTGTGTTCTTCTGTGATTCAAAAGCCAGCTGCTATTTCACACCAAAAAAAATAAAATGAGGGAAGGACACACATCTGGCATCATTGATTCATACATCTGGATATCACAAATTATTATTTGGGTTTGGTTCTCCTTTTTTGTATTCCTTTCTGGAATACAGCACAATAAATGTGGGAATCTTGCCAGTGTCTTTGTTGTTCAATCCTGAATTTCTTCCAACAATTTTTTGTTTAGTTCTGTTTTGTTTGTTTGGTTTTTGAGACAGAGTTTCTTTGTGTAACAGCCCTGGCTGTCCAGGGCTCACTTTGTAGACCAGCTGGCCTCGAACTCACAGAGATCCACCTGTCTCTGCCTTCTAAGTGCTGGGATTAAAGGCATGCACCACCATGCCCAGCAATAACGTGATTCTCGATAGACCTTTAGCAGGTTTCAGAACCGAACTATCCACCAGAGGAATAAGTGGGTTGTTACTTCCAGCTCCTCATTTTCCCTTATTCTCTTCAATCTCGAAGGCAGATAAATGCATTTTAAATTGAGTCAGTCACCTATAGCTAAGAATTTCATCACTCATGCCTATATAATGGCATAGATGTGCAAGGAGTTGTCAAGTTGAATAAGATGTTCATGTCTTGAGAAGGTAGCACACCTAGAAAACACATAGAAATTGTGCCACAATCCTCATCCTTATTTTATCATAGTTATCTTTTCATCTGACCATTCCTGTGTTCTATCCTTTTTGATCATTACAAGCTAAATTAGTTACTTTTTTCAGTGATACAACAAATTACATGATAAAAGCAACTTAGAGAAGGGCATGCTTCCTTCGGTTTGAGGGGCTGTGGTCCATCATGGTAGGAAGGTATAGAGGCTGCTGCATGAGGTAGCTGATGACACGGCGCTCCTACCTGGAAAGCCGCTGGGGTTCAGCTCCCTATCCCTTTTCATTCGGTCTGGAGCCCCAACTCCTCTCCCAAGAGATCTCTCTCAAATTAGTAACCATTTTTGTTGTTCACACACACATACACACACAAACGTGCACATGCACACATTTATGGATAAATACATAAGTACAACATGCTCACTCATTTAGTGTTATTTAGTTACATAGATGCTTATGATTTGAGGGCTGACCCACTAATATTGGTGAATCAAATTAGGGGCTCATCCCTGGAGAAGAATACCTCTCCTTTATTCACTGTAGTTCTTTGTTTAGGTGTGGGTCCTTGTGATATTTCCCCCATTCAGGTTCACATGATTATTGTTTTGTGCTTGTTCGGGTCTTTTTTAGGCAGCCATACTGTTAAATTATCCTGGATATGTGTATACACACACATACATAGTTTAAATAAAGTTATGCTACTTGGGCTGACGAAGCTTCCCCTCAAGAGCCATAGATTTTTATAAATTCTAGTACCAGGTTTGAGATACCACCTTTCAAGTTGTTGGTCAGGATGTCCAAGACACTCCCAAAACAATGTGATTGCCAATACCCTTGTCTACCTCCCAAATGTTGAAGGAAAATCACTACTGCTGGTCACCAATCACTTTGAAGACAGATTAGAGCATCTCTGCTAGATCTGACCTGTAAGCCTCTTCCCTGGTAACTAGTTTTCACAGTAGGAGAAGGTGCAACACAAGCTTCCAAAAGTGCAACACAAGCTTCCAAAACCAGCCAGAAGTCTTACCCAGCTTTATGCCTATGAAATTAAAAAAAAAAACATAAAAAAACACCTACATGGCAAGATATCCCTAAAGGTACAATAGTGGCACTCATAAGTTAGTGGTAACCAACAGCTGTCTCAGTAAACAGATTGGAAATCATGTCTGGTACTGGAAACTGTACAAAGTCTGGTTCAGTTACCTGGGGCTGGTGAGATTATCGATTTTAAAGGAGAACCCAATTCTACCAATTACTAAACCAGCATAATTCCTAACTGTGTTTTATATACTTGCCCACAGATAAGTGTATCTATTACCTAGCATCAAAGAAACTTCTCTGCAAGAGATGTAGATCATTAGAGCAAACCACTGCCGGTTATAGTGCAATGAACAATGCTGGTCATAGTGTGGTCAGTCCCAGTTGATATGTCTACAACAATCCAAACCCTGCACCTAAAGGTTCAGGGAACATCATTGAAGAGGGGGCAGAAAGTCTGTAAGAGCCAGAGGACCAGGAAATCCTCTCTTAGAAGTAATATGAAGTAAGGGAAGTTTTAAAGGAACATGCTGAACTCTAGGCATTTGATGTCAGAATGAAAATGAACTGAATTACAGTACACCTGATTGGTGTCTACTATGCATATGAGCACTGGGATTATTATTTTACAATTGACTCTGGTCTTTCACTGCGCTGAGGGTTTCCTACAATGCACCGCATGAGAAGTCTCTTATTTTTATAGATATTTCTTTTTAATTTTCTACTATGACTCTCTTTGATTGATTCCTAAAAACAGTCTCCTAGCTTAGATCACCTCTACTAAAGATGTACTGAGTAGAAAATTATACCTATAAAATGTATTTATCCTATCATCTAGCTATAATTTAAAGGAAACATATGTAACTACAGTAATAGAATTTGTGTATTATGTTTAAACAGAAAAAGGCTCTCTGTAATTGTCAATTAAATATATTGGGATAGCTTTATATTTTTATAAACATTTTTTTAACATACCTATAGTGAAAAATCAATATTTAACACTTAAGCTATCAACTACAAATTAAATGTAATACCGCAAAACTTTTCTTGGTTTACATAAATAAGGAAAATCAGAAAGAAATAACTTTAAGGACTTGTCTAAATTGGAAATTTTATAACTTTAATCATGTGATCTTCCATATAAATATAAATATTATTTTAAAATATAAATATTAAAATATTTTTTCACAGAGCCTTGGCAGTATACCTTCAAATCTATAGTTCAATGGAAGGATGATTCATTGATGGTTAAAACAAATTCATATGAAGCAACTTAAAAATCTATTTTAAAAGCAATCAGTGAAAATAGGTGTTGGATGTCTTCATGTTAAATGTAAAGTCGTTCACTAAACTTGCTTTTTACTTTATTGGCTGTATAACATAGCCGAACAGTGAGTCTCTCATATCAACATAGTCATCATGAAGCAAGCTGTGAATAATAGAGAGTGTCAGTGTCAATTTTGCATTCTCACATTTGCTTCCCTTAACTTCATCTGATTTTAATAATCCCTGTCAAGCCACAAACCATCCAAATTACGTTCATGACACAGAAGCTTTCAAGGAGCAGACAGAATCTCCACTTTCATTTAGCAACTACAAGAGAAAGCTGTCCAGTTGGACAAATATTATTTCCACACTTGACAGTCTCTACAGTTGAGCATGCATTTTAATTTGAACTAAACCTGCCAGGAGTTTGATATGAGCTTCCTGTTTTTTCTAGATTGACTCCCAGGATCACCAGACCAACGACTGTAACTGTGATGAAAGCAGTGCATCCAGCATTTATTTGCTGGAAGATATATCACGTACTGAAGCTGAGGGACCAAAAACAAACATACACTGTATGTGTAGAGATTCCTTTATCAAGGTCTTTAATTACTAAATGAAGTTGGAATGTACATAACATATTCTTGATATTGGTTTTTGAAATGTAACCATAATATCTAAACTTGAAAGTAGATAAAATTTTACTCACAGATAACATTGGCAAACAACTGTAAAGATGAACTCTGAAGTGATTTTTAAAAACCATTTTGGAGTCCAATACGATCTTATTTTTGCACAATAAACAATGGTCAATACCACTTTAGCCAAATATACTACTAATTTTGTATCAATATACAAAGGTATAAGGGCATATTCAGTAATCTGTCCCTTCTTCTTGGTCCTTCCTGTGCTATGTCTATGTCTCATTTTTCTCAAGTTCATGCACTCCTACATAGGAGAGAAAGAAGGATACAGAAAAGGAAAAGTAGGAAGTCCCTGGGTCTAACCTCCAAAACCCATTAAACAGGACCATTTAACAGCTTGTAATCTCTTCCCCTAAATAACAGAGTACAGCTAGAGTCTCATAGTTAAATTTTGAGTTGTTTAGGAATCAAGAGGGCATTCTAGATCTAAGAAGATGGTTATAATAGTGATGCAAGTTAGTATGAAAGCTAAGTCAGTTATAGAACTTTAAATTCATGGAGATGGTTAGATGGTAGAAAGTTAAAGTCAGGGGCCAAATATGTATGAACTAGACATTGGGAAGGTATACTGGGCCATTTAACTCTCATAAATGTGGCATATTTATTTCTGTTGTTTTGTATAGTATTTACTGTTATTAGAGAAGGAACCATTTGTTGGACTGAAAGGGGAAGCTGTTGGGGGGAAGAGGGTGGAAGGGTGGGACAGGAAGGGGGAATAGGGAAGGGTTTGTGACTGAGATGTAACTTGAAGAAAAAAATAAAGTATTTAATAAAAAAAAAAACCATTTTGGAGGGCTAGCATATATCTTAGTGGTAGAGCATTTGCCTAAGATACACAAGGTCTTGGGTTCAATCCCCAGCAGTACAAAAACAAACCTACCACCAACAGCAATAATAAACTGCTTTGGAACTGACTCCACTTAAAAATCAAAATACTAGAAAAGTTTTATTTGACAATTATAGAAAAACATTCCTGATATGATGGCAAAATGCTTTTCTTAAATAATCAACATACCCTGTATATACAATATAAAATTTCAAAAGAGATCACCATAATAATTGTTGGAGGAAGGTCTAATATATTGCTTCTGATAGGCTGATTTCAATGCTGAGATCTGGTTACCATCCCTTCTGAGACATTCTCTTGATTGGTTAATAAAAGTCCTTGGTGGCCAATTAGCTGAGCAGAAAGAGTACAGAAGGTGGTGTTGGGGTAGTGTTAAGCATTCTAAATGTTAATTAATTGGTCCTGTTTGCTATCTGTCACTTATATTGACTCTTATTGGTTAAATAAAATGCCAAGGCCTGAGACTGGGCAAAGACAGAGAAAGGTGGAACTTCCTGGGATTAGAACAGGAAGTCTGCACTTTAGACAGAGGATTCAACATTCCAGCCAGGAGCAGCAGGAAGGAGGCACACATCATGGGTTAGAAAAAAGAACCTCCATTCCACATGGCCACGAACATCAGCATATCATGGAGAATGGCAGTCCAAGGGGACGTATGTATATATGGGGTCATATTTGGGTAATAGACTTCAGCCTGGATGGGCCAGGATTGCACAACTTAGGCCAAGGCTTACAGAAATATATGCGGCCACTGTGTATTCATTTATAATGGCTGCTTAAAGATTAACAACTGCCGATCCAATTAAATATAATAGAAATACTGGTAAATAATTTAATTATTTCTACAAATGGCACCCAACATAATTTAATATTTTTTTCTACAAGGTGGGACTTCCTGAGATGAAAGCAGGAACCCTGTATTTAAAGCAAGAAAAAAGAATCTCTCTTTTCGCCAGAAGACATAGAAGCAGACAGAGAACTCTGGTAGGTAACAACAGGCCACATGACAGTTTGGGATTAAATGGTCCAGGTTAACTTAAATTAGCTAGGTGAGAGTCTGGCCAGCTAAGGGCTAAGTGTTGAAATATTAAAAGGTGTTGGTGCATTTAATTATTGAGGAAAGGGCCATGGTGGCTCATAGCCCGCCAGTCCCAGCAGTCCAGGGCTATCAGCCTCCTGCCGAACCCCAGAAAAATTCCCTCCAGGCTGCCAGCAATTCTGTTGGTCTAATATAATAGTATATAGTTATTAATAAGTATCTGGCAGCTACCCCCCCAAACTGCAATGCCAGGTCATCCCTCCAGGTATAGAGACTTCTAAGGCAAGTCAAACCTGATCTCCCACAAAGCCACCAGCTGTTCCGCTGGCCTAATATAACAACTTATAGTTATTAATGAAGATATTAGTTAATAGAAATTAGGTTGCAGGTGATAAAGGCCACCCTTGATCCAGGGCTTTTTCTCCAGGACAAATCAGGCTACCAGGTAAGGTGGGTCAGGCCTGTCAGCCTCCTGCCAGTCCGCTAACTGCTCTGCCAGCCTAATCTTACAGTTTATACCTATTAATAAATACAATTGGTAATTAAATTGCAGTTTCAAATAATTATCATATAGAAGCTAGGGAGATGGCTCAATCAATAAAGTGCTTGCCAGAACCTGTGTTCAATCTCCAGCACTGACATAAAAAACTGGAGGGTTGATGGGGTGAGGGATGAGGTGACATATGGCTGCAATATCCACACTGCAATATGAAGACAAAATCACCCAACGGGCTTGCTTTTATTCATGAGACTACTGTCTTAATATCTAATATTTTTATACACCCTCGGGAGTTCACTTTTTAATTCTACATTTCAATAGTAGGATAGTTAATTCACTGATGGTTAAAACAAATTCATTTAAAGCAACTTAAAAATCTATTTGGAAGAATTAACAAGTTCTAGTTTAGTGAGAAACTCTGTCTCAAAAAATAAGATAAGAGGCTAGAAAGATGGCTCAGTGGTTAAGAGCACTGTCTGCTCTTCCAAAGGACCCAGGTTCAATTCCAAATACCCATATGGCAGCTCACAACTGTCTATAACTTTAGTTCCAGGGGATCTGCTACCCTCACACAGACATACGTGCAGGCAAAACACGAATCCACACAAAGAAAATAAATAAAAATTTAAAAAACACTTAAAAATGAGGTAAATACTAAGGAAAACCCTTTATTTCAACCTTTGATCTCCAATCACCTATGAATACACATGAACACATAAACACAAATGACAAAAGACTTGAAAATGAATAATAGTTACTGTGGAACTATATGAAGGAGTATTATCTCTTTGAAGTTCAGCTTATTAGACATACTTAAAAGTTTTAAACTGTATTTCTGGGAACATTTTAAGCCCCAAACTTCTAAGCTTAACAGGACCACACAAATCTGTCAAGGCAGCCCCTACTTGAGCCTGCAAATCAGACTATTCTCACAATGGTAATCCACTGTCTTTTAGAGGACCATTCTCCCTGAGCTATGTTGAACACCATAAGATGGCCTTAGAAGCTACTCTTGATAAAAGCATTGACTCTTCACTGGGACTGGAGGTGACCAATGGGCCACTAAAGGAACAAAAGCTTGGCTTGTCTGTCTTAATTTTGTTCTGTCTTTTTTACTACTTTAAACTGTGAGAGTCTTGCTTAACTCTTCTTGTAAATACAGAAATAATTTAGGGAGCCTTGGGTTTTTGTTTTGTTTTTAATTAATCTGGTAATTATCTCCCTTCAAGTTGAAAGCACCAAGGTAAGAGTAACTAAGATAACAGTGAGATTTGCAAATATAGAATAATTAACAGTTTGACATCCAGTAACTTTTTTCTTTTGTGTTCTGAGATAATCACATGTACACCAGGCAAGTCTCAAATTTGCTATGCAGCTAAAAATAACCTTAATCTTACAATTCTCTTGCCTCTACCTTCTAAATGCTAAGATCAAAAGTATTTGTACACTACCACACACACACAGTACTGAGGAGTGAAGTCCACGCTTTGTGGATGCTGGTCTGGTACTCTGCCAGGTTAGCTACATCTCCAGCCAACGTCCAGTCCACACAACATTCTGATTAAGAATATTAGAACATGCTTAGAAGCCACCAGCAATTGCCTTAACCTAAATAAACTAAATCCACATTGCCTTTTTGAATTTCCTTTTCCCAGAGACATTCTCTCTGCAGTCACCTTTGATTTCAAGAATAATGGGTCTCATAGATAAATGTGTGATTAATCAAAAATAACTACAGGCAGCAGCAATTTCTTTATCCTAGGGAAGGCTGTGGGGTGACATCCTTAGTTAATGATGAGTTAATATTCTTAGTTAATAAAGGCCACAGTTTGACAAAGACCGCCTGACCATATATACCCATCTATGCCTTTGTTTTTATTCCATTGTAACTACAAAGCTCTACTTAGTTTCTGGTAGCAGGGAATTAGAATGCTTGTCCTTTTGCTTACAATGGGATCATGCTTAATAATAAATTCCACTTGTTAGTTGGGACAAGTGGCCACATATATTTGTGGGGGCACCCCTGAAAATCCTTTTGCAAGCCTAGAACTCTGGCAATATTTAGTTTCTTTTAGCAGCTGCCTTTCTTGGTATCCCTTTGGGTCTTATGGTTGGACAATTTCATCTACCTCCATATTGTGTGTTATAATCTGGATATTGGAATACCTGTTCTAACTATGCAACTCTATAGTAATTAATTCCCTTGAATAAACAAACCATGGGCATCTCAATCGTACTGTTGTCTTTCTTAAACTTTTTCCTTACCTTGAGGTAGACTTGATAGTTACTACTTCAATGCATTCAAGTCAGAAATGTAACTCTCCCATATGTTCCAACAGTCTCTAAGCAACAGTATGTCAGCATCTCTCAGACTTATCTATCTCATCCAACTAGCCCCCTATCAACTCCAACTCCATTATCTGGATTGGCACAGCAGTTTTGTAGATGATCACTTAAAAACTCATACTTTCTTCTTCTACCAGAATGATCTTTTTAAGACAGAAAAATATAATAAATTCAGGTTTATAGAAAGATTTTAAGCTTGGATGACTGGAATCATATAATTATATGAGAAAGAAAAACCAGGGGAAGAATCAGTTTGTTAGAAGAAAATGGAATATTTTTAGATGGTTGGTTAGACATTATCAGGGTTGCAGAATATTTGAATCCTTCATTTAAGTAATGACCTATAAAACCAAGGACTGGAACAGTAGAACACTAATTACTCATCATAAAGATCTAAGTTATATCTCTAGCCCTGGAAGAAGACATGGCATCCTAAACTGTCCCAAAAGGAATTAATAGGTAACTATCTAAATATGACTTCAGATACCATAAATCTTGTAAGATGAATTTCTGTATATGACTTTCTAAGAAAAGAACAAAGATCCACCATCACCCCTTTTTTGTGCAGTCAATCCAAATGATCCTATCCATCACCTGGAAAGGATTATGTTCCTAAGAAGCAATCTGCTCTTGAGACTTCACATGTGGCATAAATTCTGCCTGTACCGTGGTATCTTAAGTGACTGTCTACTCTTACTACTTGAGCACATGTTCTACTTTACCCTAATAAACTCTGCCTGCCTTCTACACTATGTTGTGTGTCTCAAATTTTTGCCATGGGGTTCACAATCTAGGGAAACTGAGGAGAGTGCAGAGCAAGCTTAATGTAATTTTTTTAACTAAAATTGTTTATTCTTCTACATCTTTGTACTTGTCACTAACTTCTTTACATTGCCCTGTCCTGAAAACCACCATTTAGTGTCTAGTTGTATGACTTCAATTACTTTAGATTATACATGTAAATTAGAATGTGTGATATGTATCTTTTATGTCATGCTTGTTTCCACTTAGCATGATGTCTTCAGGTATTATTCATGTTGGCATAAATGACACAATTTTCTTTTTGAGACTGAATCCAGTATGCATATAAACCACATTGTCCTTTATTCTCTTATCTGTTAATGAACACATGATACTCAGTTAGAAAAGGTACTCATTTTAGAAGAAAAAATAGTCTTTGGTGTTGGAGAGATGGTTCAGTGGTGATGAATAGTGGCACTCTTCCAGAAGATCCAGGTTCAATTCCCAGCATCCACATGGCAACTCACAACATTCTGTAACTCCTGTTCCATGGGATCTGACACACTCTTCTGGCCTCCATGGACAACAGGCATACACAGAATACAGATATATATGCAGGCAAAATATTCAAATATAAGAGCAATAAATTTAAATGTTTTTAAAAAGAGAAATATAGTCTTGTATAAACACATAGTTAGCATTTAAAAATGGGGAAATAATTCTGGAAAGAAAGAATGACTCAAATACAAATGAAACAATAACAATCTATTATCCAAACAAAGAATATTTGAAATTAAAAAGTAGTACTAGAAATGAATAAAATTTAATTTTGAGATGTATATATTAGTATAATAAAATAAATACTATGATTTAGCTGTATAAAAGCATATTAGTGGTAGCCTTAAAAATAATGTTCCTTTAGAGGTAGAATAGCACATAGCTGTAATCTCACCACAAAGGAGATTAAGGCAGGAGGATTTTGAGTTAAAAGACAGCCTGAGCTATTCAGCAAGACCCTGTCTTAAAAACCCAGCATCAAAGCAAACAAGCAAAAAGGACATAAAATATTCACTTTTTAAAACCTAATTTTGCTCAATAAAGAAAAATGTGTTATTGTAATAAAGCATATAGACAAATGATTATTGACAATTTTTCATGATATTATTTTATTTTTTGTTATCTGGGATGAAACACAGGACTTTGGACATGTTATGCCATCAAACTATATCTCCTACCACTTTTTTCTTATTTATTAATCTTTCTTTAACAGTGTATTTGTCACTCACAAATATATTCTTTTTAAAGAATGCATATCTTATTTTAATGATTATTTCATTTTTATATTTTTTCAAGTTGAATTTTATGGCTAGTAAATTTTAAACTGCTGATAACATCAATTCACTTTTTGTTGAATAATAAATATGCTGTTTTAAGATTTTTTTTGTAACTGTGTGTATGTATGTGTGTTTGCATGTTTGTAGACATACAAATGCATGGAGTAACCACAGAAGCCAGAAGGTATTCAATTCCCTGGAGCTGGAGATACAGGACAGGGAGTCATGAGCTGCCTAATGTAGGCACTAGGAACTTATCTCAGGGTCTCTTACAAGCGTATCAAGACTGAAACCTTTGATGTGTCTCTCCAGCCCTGATTCATATATATATATATATATATATATATATTTTTTTTTAAGAGAGGTCTCAAAATAGAGGCCAAGCTGGCTTTGAATGTTTGATTCTCTTCTTTTGCTTCCCAAAAGCTTGGGATTCAGGTGTGTCCTACCATGCCCCCACTAAAAGAATATATTTTAAATTAGAAAGTATTTTTCCCCAGGTTTAAAACTTCCTAATAAATTTATTAAGCATGGAACTAATTTTGCTAGATCAGGAATCATCTCAATTTTAATTCTGGTAATAAAATGCATAATATTTTAGCTCTTATTTTTTAGGGTGCTCTTTTTGCCTTCATGCTGACTGTCTCACTTTGGCCAATAATTTTAAAGAACAAAAGGCAAAATATACCAAATAAATATGATAATTTAGAATGTTTCTCAAGTTTTAATGCCACTAAATTGTAAGTTTTCTCATACAATTTTATTTTGAATGAGAATATACACTTATTCATCACTTAAATTCCATTAAAACATTTCCCCTATAATTCTGCATATTGAAAAGCAAATTAAAAAACTTTCCATTATAAAAATCTTCATATAAACTGAAAGGTTTGCTATGAATTTAATGAATGTTTGGGCTAAATATTTCCAGTTAATTGTAAAGAAATGACAGCCAAAATTTAGAGGATGTATTTACAAAAATGTTTACTACCACATTAGAACATGTAAATGAGTCTGAAAAGTAATTTTGCATAGTCTCAAATATTCTAAGATCTAATGAGAAAAAGCACACAGTAACTTGATTAAATTATTTGTGCTTTTTCAACTTAGTGTACTTGTAGATGTTTATAAGCTTTTAACACTCTATCTATGTAAATATATTTTAATTTTTAAAATATATCCTTCACTGGATTGGTTGACTATTGTGGACATTTTGTGTGCAGTTGAGAACTATCATGTATATCATAACACAATCAAATGTAGCTCCCTACATAGACTATAAATTGATTACACAAATTTCTATAATGTGTTCCACAGAAGTATACTTTTATATCATCAAGAAAAAAAAATGCTTCCCTCATTTTGTTAGTTTGAGATAGAGTCTATAAATATATTCACAATAAAATCAAGGATTTTATTGGATTAGTTATTGTTCTAGTGCTTCAATGAAACACCATGTTCATGGGAAATTTATAAAAGGAAACATTTAATTGGGGGCTTCTTTACAGTTTTAGGGGTTAGTCCGTGATCATAATGGCTGGAACCAATAGCTGAGTGCTTTGCATGTACAAAGATCACACAGATCCACAAAGAGCAAGCATCGACGGAGAGTAGGAGACAGGGTGTGGCATGGGCTTTTGAAACTCAAAGCCCATCATCAGCAATACACTTCCTCCAATAAGGCCACATCTGCGTCAACAAGGTCACACTTCCTAAGTCTTCATAACCTGCCCAAATACCTCCATTAACTGGGGTCCACAAATCAGTCTATAGGGGTCATTTTTATTCAAACAACCACATTCAGCTCCATGGCCACCATAAGCCTATAGCCATATCCTAATGCAAAATGAATTCAGTACAATTTCAGAAGTCCCCACAGTCTTTCAGTTTTAAGACTATTTAGAAGTCTGAAGTCCAAAGTCTCTTCTGAGACTCAAAGCAATCACTTAATTGTAACCCCCTGTAAAATTAAAAAACAGATCACATACTTCCAACAGAAAATTAGCACAGGACATATGTTAACACTCCAAATGGGAAGAAAGGGAAAGAGGACACAGTGAGGAAATACTGAACCACATACAGAACAAAACCCAGTGGGGCAAACTCCAAATTATGCAACTCCATGTATGATATCAAAGTGCTCTTCAGAACTCTAACTCCTTCCAGTGCTGTTGACTGCAACACACTTCTCTCTCTTGGGCTGGTTCCATATCTGCCTGCAGCTTTCCTTGGCAGCTATTCCATGGCTTTGGCATCTCCAACATCATAGGGTACCCAGTGCAGTCCAGGCCTCACCTTCACACAATGGCCTTTCTAGGCCTCCAGGCAATAACACCTGGCCTCATGCATTTTCTTAACCTCAGAGGAAGATGACACAACCCCTTTCCTGTATCTGCTTTCATAAAGCCATAACACATACCATGTGGCCTAAGCTGCCAAGTTCTTCTGCTTGCTGGGGTTGGAATCTAGCCCCTCCTTGACTTGAGATGGATTCTTTTGTTGCTTAAGCTTTCCTTTAATTCCTTTCCACCTTATGGAAGCTGGGTGGGTCTTGCCTTAAGGGCACCTTTACCTTTATTCCACTTTCAATCAAACCTTTCTTTAAACTTCTTTTTCTCCTTGAGTGTTTTTTTTTAACTTGGTTCCAAATCTTCTTTTTTATATAATTTACTTTTTATTTCCTCAAGTAACATTTCAATCACAATCCCCTCCCTACTACCCCTCCAGTCCCACCCTTCCACCCTCTTCCCCCTCAACCAAGAATGGAATTTTGTGAGGATTCTAAGTGCTTGTGAGAAAACTCCAAGAAAACAAGACAAGAGTCTCAGTTTCTTCAAACACAGAATTGTTCTTGGATGTATTTTCTGCTCCTCCCAGGTATATAGGATAGCAGTGAGTTTACTTCAGCTGTTGTTATTCATATTCCTCTACAGAAAAGCATGGTTTTTCCATGTGCAGCTTGTTCTAGTGATAGTATAATTTATTCAGGTTCTTAACCCTCAGAGGATACATTATCTGTTGCTCTGAATAAAGTTGATTATTGCATGAGACTTAGTCAACCTCACTTTTAGGCCCTACTCTCCTAGGTTCATGCTAACAACTAAAGTGGAAACACTTGGATACAGAACTTGGCTCCAATATTACATTTCTTGGTGCTCTTTTTCTCCTCAAACTGTGTATTTTGTATTGTCTTCCCCTCTGTTCTTTTTAATTTTAGATCGGCATAAGTGATTATTAATAAACATATGACACAGTCAATACTATCCTATCTTGACATATCTGTCAACACCATTAATCCAAAACTCATCAATTTAGCTCCTGGCAAGTTTTTTGACAGGGACAAAAAGCAGCAACTTTCTTTGCCAAAATATCATAAGAATGGTCTCTAAGCCAGCTGATGATATTCTTCTTCTCTGAAACCTCTTAAACTGGGCTGCCATAATCTGCACTGCTTTGAGTACTACTGTCTTCCATATTCCTACTAAGATAGTCATGAAGCCCCACTTACTAACTAAATTGCTTTCCTTGTCTCAATTCCCTAAGTCTTCCATATTTCTCCAACCAAAAGCATGGTCAGGTCTATCAGGGAAATACTCCATTCCTGGTACTAACTTCTGTCTTAGTAATGAAACACCATGACCAAGGGAATTTATAAGATTATTAACTGCTTCCTTAATTAGGGACTTGCTTACAGTTTTAGAAGGTTAGTCCATGATCATAATGGTAGGAAGCATACAGACAGGGCACTAGAGCAAGAGCAGAAATACCAGGCAGAGAGAAGGGTGGGAGATAGAGACACAGAAAAACAGAGACAAAGATAGAGAGGAAAGAGATTGAGCCTGACATGGCTATTTGAAACCACAAAGTCCACTCCAGAGGCAATACACTTCCTCCAATAAGGTCACAGGTACTCCAACAAGGCTACACTTCCTAATTCTTTTAAATAGTTTCACTGAGTCCAAGCATCACTCATATGAGCCCATCAGGGCCATTCTCATTAATATTACCACATTAACCTTTGAAAAAAATGAACTTCATACCTGTTCTCTGACTTGAAGAATTATATGAGAAATCTGAATCATCATTGGATGTATTTTTTTTTCCTAACATCTCACAGTACAATACAGGCTGGCCTTGTATCTGTGGCCATCTCCTTCCTTGGCTTTCTGATTATCTCCTATAATGATACCCATATACCACTGACATTATTTAACTGTTGTACTAATAGAGGCAGTAAACTAACAGCTATTGTTTCATTTTTCATACACATACAAGGAAATGGGAAGTTGAAAATAAAATAATGGAATAATCACCAATCACTTGATCTAAATAAAGCATTGTTCTTTAGACTCAGAGTAGATCTCCAAGTGCCTTCTGTAACTAAGTATTAAAATGTGTTACTTTAAAGTACAGTTTTAAATTAGACAATGGTTAATCTAGATTCTTCTACATCTTACATACAGTTCTATTTTAAAAGTAAATAATATAATGTTATGGATATATTTCTTTCATGAACATATTCTTTTCAGTAAATTGAGGAAAATAAGTTGTACTTGTTAAATATGCAGCACTCTTTTTTGTTATTATTATTATCACTGCTGCCAAGGAGCTATTATAAAATAAAAGTGTACGTATATAACATGTAGTTATAACTTTCTATTATTTTGTACCATGAATTGATTTATTAATTAATTTTGGGTTCTAGGGATGATTAAGCATATACCACACACAAGCTAAGCAAGTGTTCTATAGTAGATGGCTGAGATTACAGAGTTTATAAGGGATAAATTGTTATGAAGGGAATTCTGAGTCTTCAATATTAATGACAAAAAGGAAGTTCACGAATATATATTTTTAAATCTTATTATGAAAAAGTGGTAAGAAGGTATGGCATGTTCAGTTTTAGCCATGTTGTTTTGAGTGACCTGTATAAATGGAAATGTCCAGACCAGAGCTATAGAAGCATGGAAAATGAGTCAGTTACTCTTGTTGCTGTGGCCCAAGAAGGTTCAGGAAGAACACAATCCATCACACCAGGGAATGCATGACTCCAGAATCAGCTTCTGTGCTGCAGGCCAGGAAACAGGAGGAGGAAGCCACTGAGAAGCTCTTGTGTTTTCTTTCTTTCCCATTTTATTCAATCGTGAACTCCAGTGGGGGTTGGGAGTGGGTAGAACTGACTATACTCAGGATGGGCTTTCCTTCCTCAATTAAAACTTCAGGACACATCCAAAGTTACATACCAGGAATGACCTAGGCACTTTTAAGCCAATGAAGCTGGCAACATAAATGAACCAAAACTCATCAATGACATGCTAAGTAGAAGATCAGATATAGACAATATTATTCCAACTTCTGAGATGATATAGCACACAGGTAAAAACAAACAAACCCTGAGAGCTAATGAATGAGAGTGTGTGTGTGTGTGTGTTTTTAAAACTTACAAAGCCTCAGTTACATCTGCCCTGACACTTTCTATTTTATTTTACTCTTTTCTATTAATTTTCTTTTTTCTTAAATATTCTTTTTAGATTCTAAATTTATTTCAATCCCTAACCTTTTGTTTAAGATTTTTGAAGGAAAGAGACTTTTGTGATCATTTTGTAGGATTGTCTATAAATATACAACTGATTGCCTTAGAAAAGAGTTTCCTTAAGAGAAGGTGAAAAACAAAACAAAAAGCTGAAAAGTAAGGGTTTGCCCAGGGAACACTGGTGAGATATGACAAAAGGCCATGGAATATACACACAAAGTGGGATTAGAGGCTGGGAAAAATTATGAAAGAGGACAATATTGCAAGATATGTATCAATAAAAGCTTTTTTATTTTTCCCCAGTAGCATGTGGCTGTACAACGCTTTTCAGAAAGCACAGTTCAAGGCCAGCTAAAACTGAATGACTGGAGATACTTGCTAAATACCTAAACACCTGGGCCACCGCAGATGTGTTAAATTAAATTCTCTCAGCTTTGGAACCCAAGCTGGCAACAGAAATGTTCCCTCGGGTATTCTTCTCACCAGGCATTTTTATTCTGATGCCTTTTACAGGTAAGCATGCAAAGTGTTATTCTCTAAGAACATGCAATCCCACTTCCCACCTTCCATGTGCTTCTGAAAGATTGTTAGGTGAGCATCTGCATATTAAACCACTGTTCCTCCAAGGACTCACAGGATTATGTCTGAATTATGCTCTCACAAAAGGAAACAAACCAGGATCTCTAGCATCTAGCCTTTAAATGAACATGTTCTATTCTCACCTAATTTTTCTGTATTATAGTAAGAGGGTGACCAAATGGCCTCACATCCCATTATCTTTATCCAGTTCTGAAAAATGGTCTCACAGAGCTGTCCTGGTTGATTTTAATCTGTTACCTTCATGTCTTAACCTCCTGGGGAGCTGAGATTACAGGGCTGTGGCCCAAGGCAGGGCACAGAAGTACAGAAGCTTAGCACTACACAACATGACATTAACAAATTTCATTTCATTTTAAACTGAATAAGTTAAACATCATATAATCAAGTGGAACTCATGGCAGAGGGTGGTACAGGAAGATGATCTCAGAAAACACAAAAACTGAAGTTTGTGGTTTGGACTCAAACAGAAAATATTTCAGTTTGTGGGTTTTCTGAAAAAAAGTATTTGATAACTTATCACAAACAAAAAATGAACAAATATGAAGTGTGAATCTATTCAAGTATGGGAAGCAGCTGGTGTGGTGGCACACACAGCATCCAGGAGATGGAACCATGAAGATAACAAATTTGTGGGTAGCCAAGGCTACACAGTAAAACGTTGTCTCAAAAAAGAAAAAAGAAAAAAAATAGCTGAAGACAGGAGGTGGTGGGGAGATGGCTCAGTCAGTAAAGTCCCTGTCACACTTGTATGAGGGCTTGAGTTCAGGCAGGAGGGATGCACACAGGTAAATATCCAAAGCTCATTGGCTGGTGTGCTGGTTTGGTTTCTGTCAACTTGACACCAGTGAGAGTCATCTGGAAGGGAGGTGCCTTAATTGGAGGATTGCCTCATCAGACTGTTCTTTAGGCAAGTCTGTGAAACATTTTATTAACAACTGAAATGGAGGGGGCAGCCTCCTATGCTACCCTTAAGCAGGTGGTCTTGGGTAGTATAAGAAAGCAGGATGAGGAGGCCAAGGGAAGAAAACCAGAAAGAATCATTTTACCATGCTTTTTGCCTCAGTTTGCCTTTTGGTTTTCGGCCTTGGCATCCCTCAGTGACAAATTGTTTATGTCAAATAAACCCTTTTCTCCTCAAGTTGTTTTTGGTCATGGTCTTTGTCACAGCAATACAAACTCACCTAAGACAGCTAGCTACCACCACTGAATCAATGAGCTCCAGGTTCAGAGTGAGAACCTGTCTCAAAAACTAAGAGCAATCTTCAGGAAGGACAAGAGCTGTTGACCTCTGACTGCCACCTGAACACACATGCACATGGATCTGCATGTGTGCATGCACACACCCCACACACACCCTCACAAAGATGCGCACCACAGCTAAAAAAATACCAGTTCATTACAGGAGATGAGAATCCTTTACATGCATTCACTTACTTATCTTTACAGCCGGGAAAGCATGGGTTTACCTCTTATTTACTGAGTAAGAAAGCTGAGGAATTATGAAAGTTTCCTAAAACTAGAAATCAGAGGTAAGAGTCAAACTAAGGCTGTTTGCTTCTAGGATCTGGATTCAATTAAGTTTTATATATTGAAAAAATTACCTAGAAAGTAAGGCCTGTTTATGTTTTGGGATTATTTTAATCTCTTCTTTTTACAATTGCTTTCAAGATTGCTTGTCTTTAACTATTAGATCGCATACTAATGCATTTTTCAATGACAGCAAATCCCCAAATTCGCAGAAAGTATATATTGTGTCCCATTAGAAAGCCATTTCTAGAATCAACTGATCTAACAGAAACACTAAATACTGTGCTATATCATTCTTCCATAAGCAGTCACTAGAGCATCATTTCACATTGAAGGACATTAAATACATAAGTGAGATGCACTATGTGGCTTTATTAAATACATAAATCCAAAACTGATATGAACGAATTTGCATGAATCTAGTTGCTTCTCAGCTATTTAGAGATCACACTTCATCTCTATGTCCGAGGACATTTTATATAATGCAGGTACATAGTGTGTTTCAATTCACTTATTCAAAGAACTTCCTCTAAATTTAGAAATATCCATATTTGCTTTAAAATTAAAACTACCTCTTGCTGTTTAAGGACTGAGGTTTAGAAAAAAAATACCTTCAGAACTGTGGTGATTTAAGAATGATTGTTTCAATTCACTTATTCAAAGAACTTCCTCTAAATTTAGAAATATCCATATTTGCTTTAAAATTAAAACTACCTCTTGCTGTTTAAGGACTGAGGTTTAGAAAAAAAATACCTTCAGAACTGTGGTGATTTAAGAATGATATATGATAAGAGACAATGGATTGAAAATAGTAAAGTTAGGACTGAAATAAAGATAAAATTTCAACCCAAAAAATATCTCAGCATCTCTCTCTTTCCTGACCTTTTCCCTCCCATAGTCACCTGCTCTTTCATATTTAACAATATTATCAGAGGCAAAAATCACCAATATCAAATCACGAGGATTAGGAATGCAAGAGGAACAGAGTGAACAGAATGATACCAACATCATATCTTGTTATTTGGTTTCATGTTTTTCTAAATTGAATATATCTGCAAAACAAAACTTACAAAATTGAACTGACTAACTTTTTTACTTGACAAGGCAGGTATTAGCTGTCTCTCGATTCCAGGAAGCAAGAAACTTCACTTTGCTGTGACCTATTTATGCCTCTTAGGTTTAACAGATGCAATTTTTAATGACACCCAAACCAAAGGAAATGTAGAAATCTATTTGAAAAGTTGACATTAAGGTTGTGACACCAACCTAAACAAGAGAACTTAAAGTTAAACTGACAGAAAATCCCCAAATCAGTCTGTTACCCTCCTAATTTAAAACAGTTGGCTCTGTGAAATAGTGATGGCATGTCAGTTGCTTCTTTTGAAACTCCCAAATTTTGTCATTTGGTGTTTGTGTCATAACCTTAATATAATTTAAACATACTTTAAAATATCTATTATTTAAAAATGTCTTAGAATTGAAGATATCCTAAAGCTTTGAAGAAACCATCCTCAAAGAGCTGTAATTCCTCATGTGCCACTTTTATTAGAAGTAGTGCATAAAACATTTGCTGTTGACAAATCTAATTCATTTAAAGGTGAGATGGATGCATTTTACAATCACTGGCTGGCATTATTATCTGCAGTGCCTTTTATAAATTATTCTTCTTTTCCCTTTTGACTGAACTTGTCAGAGTTCTCTTCCACAGTCTGAGTGTTATGCCTTATCGTGAGTGCTTTTAGCATGTTTAGACAAGTCACATGCAAAACAAGCAGTGGTGTTTTATTCTGTAGAAATGAGGAAGGGTAACACAAGTACAGAGCAGTTCACTCAATGCGTTAATTTTTAAAGACAAAGTCAGTTAGTGATGGTTTCATCTCACACAAAGGATTTAAAACTAAAAATAGCCTGCTTGTATAGAGTCGAGAATCTCAAAGAAAGTGACAAGAAGAGAAATGCTGGCAGCCCAGCTGCACTGTCATGCAGAAAACTTGGTTTAAAATTGAATTGTGCTCCCTGACATCAGAGATCAGGGACATCATAAGGCTGACAGCTGGCTGGTATGCTAACTTCCTGAAGAAATGTACTATCTGTATTCCTCGAAAGACCCCAGGAGTAAAATTACAGAAGCCTTGAAGGAACTGAGCAAGCAGAGTAAATTATTCTAAATAGAAGTTTAGCATTTCTTACCTAATTTTATTTTGAATACTCTAAGAATAGGCTGGTCTTCTAATCATGAGCAGATAAGAAAGTATTTCCTTTTGAACTGTTAGCAGAAATGTCCCTTCTTTAGTATCTTCAGCAGTCTTTTCCAAAATCTATAAAGTAATTGGACAAAGTTCCATTACTGACACAGTGAGGCAGTGAGGGAGGGGAAAACATTCAAAAACATGAGCTGTCTACTCTGACAGTAAAACTATTTTGATATTATGCCTATAGGTTTGGGCTCTGAGGGATCTACATTGGGATACATAACAGCACCCCAATTATGGGCTACTGAAAAAAGGACCAGATTGTATAGGCTCATCATAACAGTGGCACTTAGGAAAATAAACATTTAAAACTTTATCTTCTAAATCTGATAATTGCTAAAGAACTTCAGCTCAAAGAGAATGGTAATGCTGGGGTTGTTAGGGCCTGGGTACCAACACCCCACCAAGTTAGGCTCTGCCACTTCTCTTCAATAGCTCGAAAAGCAGAGAATGATTTATTCACTGTGGTCAAATTGCGACAAGGAACACAGCAGTTCAGTGATCCTTGGCCCCAAATCCATCTTTGGGGTCCTGACTAGGTCTAGGATAAAATGAAAGCACAAGCAGGCAGTCCCGGTCAGGGTGTGGTCCCATCTGCATCTGCCACTCACCAATGTCTCAGCTCCAGTCTCTCCTGAAAGGTAGTCTGACAAGTTGTCACAGCTGCCAGCTGCATGAACTATTTTTACTGGATACAGTTCTTCCTCGGGCTAGCACCTGGCCTCAGCCTTGTCCTTCTCCTAGTAGGAGTGGTGGGGAAATTCTAATACTCAAGGACCATTGTTTCACTAGTCTGGTGTTAAAGGGAAAGGCAAGTATTTCTAGAATATTTTTGATACTCTCAAAAAGGTTGTGGCTGAACCACAGAATGTAGACAATGCTACTCAACTCAACTGCTTCTCCCTGTTTAGTTACCTATTGTTCCAGGCAGTTTAATTAAACCACCTTTTCCTCCCTTTAATCCGCAATGTTGTTAAAAACAGGTCCTGTCACCATGGTTTGGTATTTGTGTTATAAAATTATTTAACCATTCCCTATAATAAACTATTTTTTAAAGTGTCTACCTCTGCTAAAGACACTAAAGATAATTGAAGCTCTTCTGATTAAGCTGCTTTATGGCTAGACCTGAGATTTTGGTTCATTACTACATTTCCACTAATAAAGTATCAGCTACCAGTGAGCCTCTCTTTGTCTGTACTGAGTATACTAAGTTATTCTTGCCTGTGGAGTTTTTGCTCTCATAAGTAATTTAGAACATCCTGTAGTAGTATTTTATTCTTTCAATCAAAAGTAAATACTGAAGAATGTATTGAGATTGCATCAGTCAAATTGAACAACAGGACAGCATCACATTTTCTTTCAATGGGATTGAACCTAGGCCATTAAGCATGCTAGGCAAGTACCCCACCATTTTGTTCCATGGGAGTTTCAACATGTTAGATTTATTTGTATGTACTTCACATTCTGGTTGTTATAATCATTTTATGCATTTGTCTAAAAATTTTTGTATGATGTTGTATTTATCCAGAGTATTTGCCAAACATTTCCCCCCTGTGGCTATCAAACACAAATTAGCTTGAATTATTTCCAAAATCTATATTTTTTTCTTTATCATGACTTATGCAAAGAAAAAAGTCAACAAGAAATGCAGTAGGTAATTGTTCATCCATAATAATAGCCAAGTACCATTCAACATTTGAAGAAAAAAGTCTACATTTGATATGTAGACCAAATAAAAATTTACACAAAGGAAATCATAAATTAATGAATAAAATATGCATATTTTCCCTCAAACTGGGAAAATCAAGACATGAAAACATTCCATCCATCCAGACATGGTGGCACACACCTTTAATTCCAACACTTGGGAGGGAGAGGCAAGGGAATCTCTGAGTTCGAGGTAAGCCTGGTCTACAGAGTGAGTTCCAGGACAGCCAGGACTACACGGAGAAACCCTGTCTCAAAACAAAACAAAACAAACACACACAAAACTGTTGGGCTAGGCAGCACTAACAAACAATTCAATTTAGAAATTAGTTGTAATGAACATGAAAGTTCATGTAGTTTTTTTTTTTTTCCAAATAGATTTGAAGGGCCCTATAGGGTCACCTAACCTGAACAGTTCCCATTCCCAGAAATGGACTCAGCAGTTACTAGAGAAACAACAGAACAATCAGACACACTTTAGCCATGTGGCTTAAGAAAGAAAAGGTTGTTTAGAGTTACTAACTGCTAAATTCTGGTTTGAAAACCCTACCTGTTTTATCACCTTGTGACCACCCTCCTATCTTCTGATCAACTTATGATCAACTCGTGATTGTTAACTAACTAGGCCAAAGGTCCTGGCACTTTTTCCAAAGGTTGCCCATGTGTTTCAGTTTGAATGTTCCAATCATGTTGAAGACTACTTAACCCACCTTGAAACTTCCCTGAAAGCCTTTAAAAAGAGCCTTGAGCTCATCTCGGAGTCGCCAATTTGCCTAATTGGTGATCCCAGCATGCTGGAGCTCTGCAGAAAAATAAATGTTCATTGCTTTTGCATGCTATCTGAGTTTGGGTGTCTTCCTCAGCGAGTTCTGGATCCTAACAGATTAAATTTATTTATTGAATTTATTTAGCCCATTTATTTTTTAGTATACATTTCATTTCTTTCCCATATTCAGGTTAAGATAATTAAATTTAAGTGTTTAATATTCAAGGGTTTTTACTTGATTTTTAAATTAAAATATAACTTTTGGATAGTAAGATTCTGGCTACTTTTGTTAACACCAATTACAACTCAGTCAGCATACAGGTTTTCTCAGTTTAGGGAAGAGCATTATGACCAGACACTTCTCTGCAATGGCCAACAAGAATTCATTTAACATAACCACACTGTGGGTGGAAAATATAGATGCTGGAGGTGGGCAAGCACAGGCAGATAACAGTTCTATTGGTCCCATGTCATGGTCTGGCAGAATTGGACAGCATGAACAAAAGAGACCAAAGTAGTAAAAGCTAGCACATAGGAAGAGGAGATAGAAAAGGAGACAGCAGGAAGTAAAATCTGGTCTGTCTTTACTTATATGCAGCATTCTCTATCATTACAAAGATCTACCATGAGTTCAGAGAATATAATTACTGACATAGAGAGTTTAAACACACCTGTCCAACCATAGTCACCATCAAACTCCACAGATATAGTGTAGTGTTTCCTAGGAATCAAATATAAAAATAAAACCAAGACTTAAAAATACAGACATTTATGATCATATAACACAAGGTTATATATCACACAATACATTTATTATAGGGAAACTAATTAAAAAATAAAGTGACAATGAAAATCTTAAGGAGAAACACCCAGAATCTGATCTAAAATAGTCAGTTTCAGTAAGAAGTGAAGACACATATAAAGACAGAAAAAAAAGCTAAAAGAATTTGTCAACATTATTTTCATTTTGTTGGCCTGAAATAAAGACTTCAAAGTAGGTATTAAAAATATGTTCAAGGTAGGAATGATGGCTCATACCTTTAATCATAGCACTTGGGATTCAGAGGCAGGAGGCTTTCTGCTGGTTTGTGGTCTGTCTAGTTTACATAGTGAAATCTGGGGCAGCTAGAAGTTCAGAGCGAGACACTGTCTGAAAAAATTCAGATGAGGGGGAAACAGGTATGTTGATGAACACCTGTAACCCAGATCCTTGGTCAGGAGAGTCAGGAGGATTTCAAATTCTCAGCCAACATGAAAAAGATAATGAACAATAAAAATATATAATGATCAAATGAAAATTCTAAATTTGAATTTACAAAACAGTAAATAAAATTCATTATAGGCTTTTTATAAATGATCACATGAAAATTCTAAACTTGAATTTACAAAACAGAAAATAAAATTCATTATATGCCTTTGTCAGTATATGACAATGACAATATGAAATAATAATTTGAGATAAATGAATATACATTACCCAAGCTTAACAAGAGAGAGAAATAAGAATTTTTAAAGAATGAACAAGGATTCATACATGAAAGAAAATCACAAGTATTAAAAACAAACAAATGAAACAACAAAAAACAAAAATTTAAATGGAATACCAGCAGGGGAATCAAACAAAGTGATAAAACACTACTTGGGGATAAGGGATAAGAATGTAAGAACTCCATAATAAACATTAACTTATCTATCAAAGAAGCTTCAGCAGCCTAAGTAATATAAAGATCCTTGTAACTAGATATAATCAAGCTACCCAAAGCCAAAAAGAACACATCTTATAAGGAGAAAACTACTTATGACACACGGTGAACATCAATAGTATTAATCACTACCTTCATACCATGGAAATCAGAAGTCCGTACTAGAAAAAATTCAAAGCTTTCAAAGGGAAAAGTGTCAATCAAACATTCTGAATCTAGCATAACTATCAATAAACTGAAGGGAAAATATAATCATTGCCTTTACAACAACACTAAATAAAGGCTGAGAAATAGTTGCTAACAGCCTTGCTTAAAAAGAAATACAAAGGAAAATTATACTAACTGGTAACTAAAACACATAGTAAAAGATACTCATTCCAGAAGCAGTAAACTTTGTGGTTAATTTTAACAAATATATGAAGCTGGATCAGTGACACAGGCCTGCAAGCCCAGGATTTGAGAAGAGGAAATAAGAATAGAAGTTCAAAGTCATGATGGACCACAGAATAAGGTCAAGGACAGGCTGGGCTATGGGAGACTGTCTCAAAAGAAAAAAAAAAAATCTTGTATAAAACATTGCTTCCTCCCCCCCCCCACTCAATTCTTAAAAAAATGTACATGCATGAAAGAGAATGCATTGAAGGGATCTAACAGACATGGCAACAGCAAGATTGGAAGGAAGAAATAAGTAAAATGATATTTCATTAAAATTAAGTTGTATTGATTTGAAATTGGTTTTTACTATAAGAAAGCAACTTTTAAAAAAAGGCTAACATTGGTTAATATCCCTAGGAGGCCTGCCCTTTTCTGAAAGGAAACAGAGGAGGAGTGGATGGGGGAATATGTGTGGGGGAAAGGAACCAGAGAACAGGAGGGAGGAGACTGTGGTCTAGATGTAATATGTGAGAGGATATATTAATAACAAAGTTAACATAATAATTTGTATACACACTAAACATGTTTAACACAAAAAATGAGTGAACAAAAGGAATAAAAATTAGTATGAAATGAAATAGAAAATATAAGCTTGACCATATCAATGAGTGTATTAAATCTGAATAGTCTAAATATATCAAAAAGCACAACTGTCAGAGTAGATACAAAAATAAATAAATCCCACCTTATGTTGCATACAAAATATGCATATTCCACTCAAAGACAAAGGTTGGTTATAAGTAGAATGGGCAGTTATAAGTAAAAGAGCATCCAAATAATAGCCAAAATAGGATTGAGTTTCTGTATTAATAATAAATACGAGGGGAAGGGGACCAGCTTCCTCAGTGAGGTGCTTGCCACACAAGCATGAGGAATTGATTTTATATACAGAGAATACACACACACACACACACACACACACACACACACACACCTGGAGCAGTGCCCTGTGCCTGTGACCTCATCTCTGGGGAGGTGGAGAGAAGCAGATCCCTAGAGTGTGTAGGCCAGACAGTCCAGTTCAGGTTCAGTGGGAGAATACCAGTACAGAGAAATGGAAGAAAACACCTGATGGCATTCTGGGGTAGATTAAAGAAGATCCTTCCATGTGGCCTGGAACATCGGCTTAGTGTGGAGAATATAGTCCAAAGGGACGTATGTATATTTGGGGTCATATTTGGGTAATAGAGTTATGAGCTAGCTTAGATGGGCAAGGATTGTACAACCCAGGCCTAGGCTTGTTAAGATCCACCGATGTCTGTGTATATTCATTTATAATGGCAGGTTAAGGATTAACACTGCCCCTGATCAATTAAAGATAATATAAGTACTAGTAAACAATTTAATTAGTTATTTTTTTCTACATATGGTGCTCAATATGGGGCAAATAGAATCCATGCTTACAGACTGAGAAGGCCTGAGTGAGAGAGAGTTTCCTAGCCAAAGAGATGGGAGCCAAACCAAATATATTTCAAAGGGGCTGCTCCCTTTTTTTTTTTCCTTTATTTTTTATTTCTTCAAGTTACATCTCAATCGCAGTCCCCTCCCTATTCCCCCTCCAGTCCTATCCTCCTACCCTCAACAACCAATCCTCTTCACTTTATTTTTTTTTAAGTTTAAGGTATATCTTATTTCCCCCTACAGTTTCCCCTTTCAGTCCAACAAATGGCTCTTTCTCTTATAATAATAAATACAACACAAAACAACAGAGGTAATTAGGCCACAATTATGAGGGTTATATGGCTTAGCGTACATTCCCAATGTACAGTCCATATGTATTTGGTACCTGACTTAGCATTCCACTATCTAACCATCTCCATGAGTTTAAAGTTCTATATCTAACTCAACATTCATACTAACTGGCAACACAATTTTAAAAGTATCCTCTTAGATCTATAACACTCTCTTGACTCCTAAACAACTCAAAATTTAATTATGAGACTCTAGCTATCTGTTCTTCAACCACCTCAGAGACCTGAGAGGGATAAATATATCTGATTTTATAGGAAGTACAGGACCTGCAGCTTCCAAAACTAAGAAATGACATACCACTGGCTGCCTGGACAGTTCCTATTTTCTCTCCATACATTACAGCATCGATCTTCAGTCGTTTGGCCCTGTTTCTCTGATAGACATTGATTGTAGAGCAGGGGTTATGAAGGACTTGCCTACCCTGTCTTGGCAGAGCTAGGCTGTCGACTTACCTGCTTCCAGGTTTTGTCCTTTCTGTACAGCATTCTGTCTACAGTTGGAGCAAGGGGCTTTTCCTACCAAGAGATAGGCTTGCGACTATGCTCATCTTCTACTTGGGGTAGAATAGGGGGTTCTGTCAGGAGTTGATATGTATTGATATAAAAACATCTAAAGTTACGAAAACATCTTTGAATGCCATATTCTGCAGATCTCTTGAGGTTTTTGAAGAGGCCCTATCTGTCTCTTCTATTAGGGTAAGGACATGTTGCTTGTCTCTTAGCAGCTTTATTTCTGATCAGCTTAGAAAACAACTATAATAGGTTGTCATAGTACCTAACAGAATGACCGGCTTGCATAACCATTAGTTTGCATTTCTTAATTATCCTAAACAGTTTATGACAATTAGTAGTTAAAGGCCGAAATATCACATTTCATTTTTTTTCTTTACCTCCTAACCCTTCCATCCCATTTCTCTAGTGTGGGGTGTCCTTATATAACAGTCCCTCATCTCAGTTGAGAGGTTGTATGAGGGCCAAGAGCCTCCTCATTCATTGGGGGTCTAAGAGGCAGTACCATCAGTGAAAAGTGTCTCATTGCCTGGGAGAGAGAACTAAAAAACAAACAAACAAATAAGCAAACAAATAGATAAAAGACTAAAAAATAGAAAAAATATAAAAAATAAATAAAAAAATAAAAAGTAAAAAGTAAAAAGTCTATGTCCAAGTTCCCTTTGGTGTGTTGGTTCTAGTATCGATACCTTCTACTATATAGCTAAAATCCTACTATAAGTGAATAGATGCCATATGCATCCTTCTGAGTCTGGGTTAGCTCACTCAGGATGAGCTTTTCTAGTTCCATCCATTTGGCTGCAAATTGCATAATTTCATTGTTCCTGATAGCTGAATAATATTCCATTGTGTAGATGTACCACAGTTTTTTAACCCATTCTTCGGTTGAGGGACATGTGGGTTGTTTCCAGTTTCTAGCTATTACAAATAAGGCTGCTATAAACATAGATGAGGAAACTTCCTTATGATTCAGTGAAGAGGCACTTGGGTGTATACCCAGAAGTGGTACGGCTGGGTTCAGAGGCAGAGCTATTCCAAGTTTTCTAAGATATCGCCAGACTGATCTCCATAGTGGTTGCACAAGCCTGCACTCCCACCAGCAATGGAGTAGGGTACCCCTTTCTCCACACCCTCGCCAGCATGTGCTGTCATTTGAGCTTTTGATCTTAGCCATTCTGATAGGTGTGAGATGGAATCTCAGAGTCGTCTTGAGTTGCATTTAGGATGTTGAGCATTTCTTCAAGTGTCTCTCAGCCATTAGGGATTCCTCCTTTGTGAATTCTCTATTTAGCTCTGTACCCCATTTTTTGATTGGATTATTTGGTTTCTTGGCATTAATTTCTTGAGTTCTTTGTAGATTTTGGATATTAGCCCTCTGTCAGATGTGGGGTTGGTGAAGATTTTCTCCCAGTCTGTAGGCTGCCATTTTGTTCGAATGCTTCTCAGTTTCATGAGGTCCCATTGATTGATTGTTGGTCTTAGAGCCTGAGCTGTTGGTGTTCTGTTCAGGAATTTGTCATCTGTGCCAATGAGTTCGAGGGTTTTTCCCACTTTTTCTTCTAGTAGATTTAGTGTGACCGGCCTTATGTTAAGGTCTTTGATCCACTTGGACTTAAGTTTTGTACAAGGTGATAAGTATGGGTCTAATTTCATTCTTTTACAAGTGGACATCCAGTTGGACCAGCACCATTTGTTGAAAATTCTGTCCTTCTTGCATCGTGCCGTTTTGGCTTCTTTGTCAAAAATTAGGTGGCCATAAGTGTGTGGGTCTATTTCTGGATCTTCAATTCGATTGCTACTGCCTTACACCAAAGGTGAAAAACTTAGCTCTCTTTATATGCTAAATAACCAACAGCCTTCTAAACACAGCTTGAGAATGGAATTAACTGCCTAAATTAAAAATGGAGAAATTCATAATGTCTCAATATGTTTGGATTCCAATTGAGTTTGTTTCTCTTAACATACAGATAATTTTTACACTGACAATTGTGGTTCTATGTATACTTTTTGAGAAAGATTTGACTAAGATATATGTAAGGGAAAGAGCTTATAGATGGAATGCTAAGCTTGCTGACAATAACAATGGAGGAAGTAGGGAGGCCAGACCCCATACAAAAGATGTCAGCAGGAGCTCACAGGTCCCTGAGAACTAGATGCTTATCAAGAGTATCCAGGAAAGGCCCACCAAGGTTATACAGTCAAAGCAAGATTTCAGGAATAATAAACAGAACTTTAATTACAACATGGGATAACAATTAGACCAAGGCTTTTGGAATGTTCTTGTTTATTTGCTTGATTTTTGTTTAGATGTTTTTGATTTTCCTATATCAGAAGGTAATATATATATATATATATATATATATATATATATATATATATATATAGTCATATAGCAATGCTAAAATATAAGAGATTTTAAAGATATAAAGAGAAAGGGGTCACAAGTCAGTCTCCTTAGATGTGGGACAACCAATAAAAAACTGGTTTCAAGAGAGATATTAGGCACTAAGGGAGATATCTTAATCCTTGGGTATGATGGTACATGCCTTTAATCCCAGCATTTGGGAGACAAAGACAGACTGATCTCTGTGAGCTTAGGATACACAGAGAAATCCTGTCTTGAAAGAAAAAATAGAGAAATATGTTAATTGTGAGAAAGTATATATTTCTCACAAAGGGACCAAACACCAAAGAAGACAAGACAAGCCCAAATGGTCCAGCTCACAGACTGGTCCAGCCAGGACTTCAATAAAGTCCTGAACTTTCCCATCCAAAGTTCAACTTCAAACTATAAACTGCTCAGGACATTCAAATTGCTGAGCACATAGAGACGGGACAACAAATGTTACAATTAACTTCCTTAATCATTTTTCTATGTTATTTGGGCCCCCCAACAGATTTTCTACATCCCAATTCAGCAGGAAGCAATTTTAAGAGACCGACATCCCATTCCCAAAAGATGGGGTGGGTGATTTTTTTGGTCATTTGATATGTTATAGATGTTGTTTAGAGAGACTGGTTACAAAATGATCTCATTAACCAAGGTATAGGAGGTTAGACTCAAGGACTTTTCTATTTCTTTTTCTTTTCTCTATCCTTCTCTCTTATATAGGGAAGAGGGACTTAAAAAAAAAAAAGAAGGGGAATATATGTACATAATATAGAAATGGTAAGATATAAGGATAGAATATTGAATCTGCTCTGAAATTTAAAACTGTTTTTATTCTTAAAAGAAGGTTATTTTTTGATACATTGGTATATAATTTTGTATATTGATAAAGATAAAATTAATTTCGATAGAATTTTACAGTTTGCTTATTCAATGATAGATTTATAAATCAATGGATGTCTTCCAAACTCTCAGAGATTTACAGATAATGGCATTTAAAGATATTATTATTTTAAGAACTGTTTGACTTTAAGACAATCAGCTCCTGACAGCTCCCATTTGACTTGGAAGAAAACAATGAGCATCAAAAAGAAATCTCCCATCAGGACATAATGTCTCTGCTCTCTCAACAGACTATATACAGTCCAAAGATGGACCAGAGCTAAAATGCAGATAAGTTTATGTCCTGCTTCTGCAGAGACAGAATGGGAAAATCCTTATTTCCTGCTGCACAATTATGTCTGTGAGATATGCTTGGCCAGAAGGCTGAAGATGATGCTCCAACATTATGGAGAGATATTTGGGACTGTCTAAGCAACAAACTATCATTTTTTTTTCTTTTTGGAAGCCGCTCTTCTGTGCTTCTATTCACTCAAATAATAACTTCATCCCTTCTTGTGTCTTTGATGGGGTTGAAGACAACATATATGATAAAAATTATTTAGGTTCAGAACTTCAGACACACCAAGATAGATGATTTTTTTCTTCTTCTTCAAGATTTCCTGATACAAATAAGCTAAACATTACGCATGTACCTTTTATATATGGTTTTCTTGATTGTTTGATATTTGTTTTTATTGTTTTTACTATATGAGTTAAAAAAATTAGCTTTTTATGAGACAAAAGGAGGGAAATCATGGGGTGGTGTTAAGGATTCTAAATGTTGATTGGTCCTGTTACTTAGTTGACTCTGATTGGATAAATAAGTGCTGAGGCCTGGAGATTGGGCAATGACACAGGTAGGCAGGACTAGAGGTTTTCAGAGAGATAGCATCTGGGGAAGAGGAAGAAGGCTGGAGGAGAAGCCAGGAACAGACAAGGAAAACACGCATAGGGTAGATTAAAGAAGATCCTTCCACATGGCCTGGAACATCGGCTTAGTGTGAAGAATAGTCCAAAGGGATGTATGTTTATATGGGGTTATACTGGAGTAATAAAATTATGAACTAGCTGAGATGGGCTAGGATTGCTCAACCCAGGCCTAGACTTGTTGAGATCCATCCAATGTCTGTGTGTATTCACAGACACATTCACATTTATAATGGCGAGTTAAGGATTAACATTGCCGACCAATTAAAGATAATATAAATACTAGTAAATAGCTTAATTAGCCATTTTTTTCTACACAATCTTTTATCAGAATTTGTACCCTCATATATACCCCACAGACAAATTTAATAATTACTATTAGAAGTAGGAAGGTTATTTTAAGATGATAAATTAATTGATACATTAAATATAATAATGTGAACAAATATCAATATTGGCAAGTTAGAAATAACACACTTAAATAATCACTATATTAAAAATAGCTTTACTGAAACTGGTGCGGAGGTGGTATGGAACATGTTAACTTTGGGCAATGCTCAAAAGTGTGGCATCATGTGAGGCCACATTGGACCTCTATAAAGAAGGCGGGAGCATGACAGCTTCAGTAAAGGCTGGCAGTGGGAACAACAACCCAGGGCCAGATGGTTTCAGCACAGAATTCTACCAGACCTTCAAAGAAGAGCTAATACCAATACTCTTCAAACTCTGCCACAAAATAGGATCAGAAGGAACACTGCCAAACTCATTCTATGAGGCCACAGTCACACTGATTCCTGAAACACACAAACACCCAACAAAGAAAGAGAACTCCAGACCAATTTCCCTCATGAACAGAGATGCAAAAATACTAAGTAAAATACTGGCAAACCAAATCCAAGAACACATAAAAAGTATCAGACACCATGATCAAGTAGGGTTCATACCAGGAATGCAAAGATAGTTCAACACATAAAAATCCATCAACATAATTCACCATATAAACAAGATAAAAGAAAAAAAATCACATGATCTTGCTAGACACTGAAAAAGCTTTTGACAAAAATCTAACACCCCTTCATGCTAAAAGTCCTGGAGAGAATGGGCATACAAGGACCATACCTAGAAATAATAAAGGTGATATACAGCAAGCCAGTAGACAACATCAAATTAAATGGAGAGAAACCTGAACCATTTCCTCTAAACTCAGCAACAAGACAAGGATGTCTATTTTTACCATATCTCTTCAAAATAGTACTTGAAGTTCTTGCTAGAGCAATGAGACAACTAAAGGAGATAAAGGGGATACTAATTGGAAATGAAGAAGTTAAATTATCCCTATTTGCAGACGATATAATAGTATACATGAGCTATCCCAAAAATTCCACTAGAGAACTTTTACAACTGATAAACACCTTCAACAAGGTGACTAGATACAAAATTAATTTTAAAAAATCAGAAGCCCTTCTTTATACAAAAAATAAATGGGCTGAGAAAGAAATTAAGGAAAGAACACCCTTCACAATAGCCACAAACAATATAAAATACCTGGGGGTAACTCTAACCAAGCAAGTGAAAGACATGCATAACAAGAACTTCAAGTCAATGAAGAAAGAATTCAAAAAGGACATCAGAAGATGGAAAGATTTCCCATGCTCATGGATAAGTAGGATCAACATAATAAAAATGGCCATCCTGCCAAAAGCAATATACAGATTCAATGCAATTCCTATCAAAATACCACAATTCTTTATAGACCTGGCAAAGGCAATTCTCAACTTCATATGGAATAACAAAAAAAAAAAAACAGAATAGCTAATCAATCCTGTACAATAAAAAAAACATCTGGAGGCATCACCATCCGAGATTTCAAGCTGTACTACAGAGCAATAGTAATAAAAACAGCATGGTACTGGTATAGAAACAGACCAGTGGATCAATGGAATTGAATTGAAGACCCAGAAATGAACCCACACACCTATGGTCACTTAATTTTTGACAAAGAAGACAAAACCATACAATGGAAAAAGGACAACATCTTCAACAAATGTTGCTGATCCAACTGGATGTGAACATGTAAAAGAATGAAATTAGACCCACTTATCACCTTGTACAAAACTGAAGTCCAAGTGGATCAAAGACCTTAACATAAGGCCTGACACACTAAATCTATTAGAAGAGAAAGTGGGGAAAACCCTAGAACTCATCGGCACAGGTGACAACTTCCTGAACAGAACACCAACAGTTCAGGATCTAAGACCAACAATCAATAAATGGGACCTCATGAAACTGAAAAGCTTCTGTAAGGCAAAAGACACTGTCATTCAAACAAAACGACAACCTACAGATTGGGAAAAAAATCACCAACCCAACATCTGACAGAGGGCTAATATCCAAAATTTACAAAGAACTCAATAAATTAAATGACAAGAAACCAAATAACCCAATCACAAAAATGGGGAACAGCTAAACAGAGAATTCACAAAGGATGAATCCCTAATGGCTGAGAGACACTTAAAGAAATACTCAGCATCCTTAATCATCAGAGAGATGCAACTCAAGATGACTCTGAGATTCTATTCACACCTGTCAGAATGGCTAAGATCAAAAGCTCAAATGACAACACATGTTGGCAAGGGTGTGGAGAAAAGGGAACTCTCCTCCATTGCTGGTGGGAGTGCAGGCTTGTGCAACCACTATGGAGGTCAGTCTGGCGATATCTTAGAAAACTTGGAATAGCTCTGCCTCGGGACCCAGCCATACCACTTCTGGGTATACATCCAAATGATTCCTTACCAAACCACAAGGAAGTTTCCTCATCTTTGTGCATAGCAGTTTTATTTGTAATAGCTAGAAACTGGAAACAACCAAGATGTCCTTCAACCAAGGAATGGATTTTAAAAAATCTGTGGTACATCTACACAATGGAATACTACTCAGCCATCAGAAACAATGAAATCATGCAATTTGCTGCCAAATGGATGGAACTAGAGAAGCTCATCCTGAGTGAGCTAACCCAGACTCAGAAGGATGCACATGGCATCTATGCACTTACAATCGGATTTTAGCCATATATTACAGGATAACTCTACTACAATCAATGCACCAAAGGGAACATGAACATAGACTTTGTTTCCTGTCAATGAGACACTTTGCCCTAGTGGTGCTGCCTTGTAGGCCCCCAGTGTATGAGGAGGCTTTTGGCCCTCATATGACTGGTGAACTGGGCAGGGGAATGTTATGTAGGGACACTCCACTCCAGAGGAGTGGACTGGAAAGGATGGGGGTAGAGGGTGGGAGGGTGGGACTGGGAGGGGTGGAAAGAGGGCACTGTGATGGAGATGTAACCTGAAGTAGTAAATAATCATAAAAAATTAGTAATAAACACTTCAATACCATTTATTACATGAGATGTATTATATGTACACATGACTTATAATTATCATTTGTCTTTATATAACTTGCTACAAATGAGTACATATAAAGACAAAATGTTTTAGTACAAAACTTATTTTACACTTCAAAACATTATTATATATCATTTAGCAACAGGATGCTATTGCTATATAAAAGTGATAACACATTTCTGATACATAATAGTATGCAGGCCCTAAAACTCATTCCATAGGAACACATTTATTAACATAGGAAAATTCATGGCAGAAAGAAGTAGTTCACAAGATAAATTGTAGAAAATTAAATACTTTTAGTGTTTAAGGCACATACACGTGTATCTGAATAATGTAGAGAAATGATGAACAGACATCTCTGAGTGGGTTAATAAGCAGGTTTTAATTTCCTTCCTTTTTTGGCTTATTTGTATATGCAAATATTTCTGTAAGACATTAACCTTCAAAGAGTGGAAAAGAGATCAAAACTGAACCCTTTACAGACTCTAGTCACACACACATCAATGAATACTGTGAAAAGCCTAACATCTTTAAACATACACACAGCCTACCTTAAACTCCATCTTAATCTATGCTCTATGTTAGCCTTCACTTTCCTATGCATGCAAACGACTTTGTCATTGTCCTCTTTTCTTTTCTCCCCTCTTTCCTTCTGTCTCCTTGCAAAATCCTCACTAGGCTACATTTTTCTTTATCTTTGTTCATTAAGACTGTCTTCATCTGTATTCCTGGAAGCAAAATTCTTTACTCTGCAACCACCATCATGCTTTTCAGTCAGCAATGTTTGTAAATGGTATCTGTAATAATTATTTGAATATAGAACTTTATTTCCTAGTACAGTGTAACTAAGAAGATTCTTCATCTTTATCTAATTTATAATGAACAATTATCTCCATCAAAATATTCTTTAAAAGGTTTTAAACACTTCTTTATCTTATATGTATGCAATGCTTTGCCTGTGTGTATGTATGCACATCACATGCATACCTGGGGCATGCAGACCTCAGAGGAGAATGTCAAATCCCTCTGAAAGTGCTAGAGATGGCCGTGAGCCACAGTGTGGGTGCTGGAAAACAAGGACAGGTCCTCTGCAGGAGCCATCTCTCCAAAACCTGCATCAATCTCAAATCCCTACAAGATTGAGGGAGAATTAAAAAAAAAATCTGTATTTATTTAATGACGGTGAGTCAGATCAAGTGTTTGAGCCTTTACATATACCAATTCCCATGATTTTGCAGTACTCCTGTGGATCCATGGAAGCATAAATACAAAAAAATACCCTAACTACTTGTATAGAAGCTGATTTTTAAAAAAAAGTTGATAATTAAAATCCAAAATACCCAAAACTTGAATCCTATACTTCCCATTACAAACAATGATTCCATGTTGCTTTGTGGGGATGACACAAAGCACCACTGACCAAGATTTTCTAGTACACTAAAACTGCTCTCTAGGGATACTGATGATTCAATAGAAGTCAGAGGATTTTAGAAGTAGAAGGAAACTTAGGCTATCTAATGCAGTGTCCCTTATAAATAAGAAATATTGTCCTGGGAGGAAAAAAAATCCATTTATATACTATAATGTATGCTATACTGTCATGTAATATTTAAGCTCATTGAAAAGTTGGGTTACCTATATTCTTCTTAGCCAAAGCACAGAAACACTGTGCCTTTAAGAACAGCTAGAAGGCAAACTATTTCCAAAGGGTATCACTATTGTTTCTTTCATGATAGAAAAGAGCAGATAGCAGGAAAGAGAAGCCAGAAGGTCAGCCCTGGAAAGCACATTCTTGCAAAGAAAGCTGAACCAGAAACTCTAGCTGACTGCCTTGACTTCTTCAGTTGGTTTCCACCGGATGCTGTGAGCACTCACTTTGATGATGTTATCTCTACCTGACACTATTTATTGTTTTACTTAGAAACCATGTTCAAGGAATGGGTATCATGAACCCCAGCTGACTTCCTTAAAGGGGCTCCCTCAGTCAGTTCTAAGCACTTGGTTTAATAGTTTGCTATTATTCTATCTCTTGCTATTCATTATTTTTCTTTGGGTTGATAAATAATAAGGTTATTCATTTAAGTTTGAAAGTACAGCTATTATAGATCATTCTCTGTGGCTAACAAAACATATACATCAGAGCTATGCCAGAATTAAAACCTAATTGAAGGCAGTCTGGCAGTCTTTGGAGATACATTGATTCAAATCATAGTTCTGATTAAGTAATAACTTTATGGGAACTAGGACAACTTACAAGGCTAATCTTGCCTCAGTTTTGTCATCTGTAAAAGAAGCATAATACTCCCAGTATTGTGAGGATTAAAGATCACATGGCATAGGAGACAGTAACCAATCATAAATAGTTAGGACATATGTAAATATATACAAATATATGCTTTAACAGCTGCCTTTAGAGTTAGCTGGTCCTCTAGACTTAAACTCAAGAAATTGCTAATGACCTCTATGATATAGCTAGAAGGCAAATGTACATGCTTTCATTGCAAGTATGATGCTTACATAAAATACAGATATTTATTTACCTTTGTGTTAAAATGATAAAATTGGCCAACGATCAGTATTTATATTATTCATGTCAGAAAATTACCTATGATAATGAATGTAGCCTTTAAATCTTATTATCTCCAAAATTTGCTATGTATACATTCATTGGCTTCTAATGTGATGTACTGTTATATCTAAGACATAAATGAATGATTTTTGACATGGGTTCTTTTTCAAAGATCTCTCTCTCTCTCTCTCTCTGTGTGTGTGTGTGTGTGTGTGTGTGTGTGTGTGTGTGTGTGTGTGT
>CAJQZJ010034249.1:4001578-4084204 GCA_907164525.1 Lophiomys imhausi
GTGTGTGTGTGTGTGTGTGTGTGTGTGTGTGTGTGTGTGTGTGTGTGCCTGCCATATGTGCAGGTACCAACAAAGGCCAGAAGACATGGATCACCTGGAATTGGAGTTACAGAGCCATTGTGAGCCACAAGAAAAGAGTGCTGGGAACCAAATGCTACAATTGTAAAGGAACAGGAACTTTTCAATGTTCCTGTAGTGAAAACTTTGGTGTCTTTAAAAGCCCAGTTATGTTATGTAAACATGTTTTTGTTTTAATTCCAGGTGTGGAATATAGGGCTTCTTCAGATTGTCCACAGCAGCATCATAGTGTTTGCCTTGTGAGTGTTCTAGCAGGGGCATGATTTTACTAGTTTACATTTCAAATTCTGGGGACTCTGGAGAGGGGATAAATGACACAGACTTGGAAGGGTCATGGCTCTCCAAAACAGGCAGCTGCTGCATCCCTTGTTGTTCCTTCCCTGATGCTGGTTTTTGCTGCTGCTGCTTTTTTAAAAATTAATTCATTTTTTCAAGTTACATCTCTAACAAAGTCCCTTCCCTCCTTCCCGCCAGGTTTCACCCTCCATTCCTCTTTCCCATCTCTGTCCTCCCCTTCTCCTCATATGAGGGGAGCCTCCACAAATCAAACGCACTCAGTTCATCAGTCACATGAGGGCTAAGAACTTTCTCTTGTACTGGGGCCTATTATAGCAGCCCAGCTAAGGTAATGTGTTCCACTAACAGGCAACAGGGTCTGTGACTCGCTGGTGGTTAGTTTTTTGTTGGATAGTTACGATAGGTTCCTGTCTGTTTGGGTCTGTGGTTTGTAGGATGGTTGTCTTGTGCTATATGGTTAATATCCACTTATAATTGAGTACATACCATGAGTATCTTTCTGGGTCTGGGTTAGCTCACTCAGGAGTAACTTTTCTAGTTCCATCCATTTGCCTGCAAATTTCATGATATCCTTGTTTCTGATAGCTGAAGAGTTAGTATTCCGTTGTGTAAATGTATCACAGTTTTTTTGTTTTTTTTTTTTTTAATCCATTTGTCAGTTGAGGGACACCTGGGTTGTTTCCAGTTTCTGGCTATTACAAATAAAGCTGCTATGAACATAGTTGAGGAGATGTCCTTGTGGTTTTGTGGAGAATCTTTTGGATTTTTGCCCAGGTCTGCTGTTGCTTTTGCTATTTGCTGGATTGCTGGTTTGTTTGACTGCTGGATATTATGACTATGAAAATTGGATATGCACCAAGAAACTCTATGTCCCTAATCAGCAGGAAGTAGTCTATAGAGGTCTATACCCCCTTTCCCCTCTAACCTTCTTTCTCTCCTAGTTAGTGTTGTGAGGTTGGAAGGAATTAGGGTGGAATAAGGTTTGGAAGGGAGGTGGAAGTATAAATGTAAACAAATACGCCAATACTTCTGTCTCTCCACTCCAGTCTGTTTTGCTGTTGTTTGAGTTTTGTTTTATTTTGTTTTTGAGACAGGGTCAAATATAGCTCAGACTGATCTTGAGGGTCTAAGATGTGACCTAGTGACCTTGAATTCCTAACCCTCCTGTTGCCACCTACCACATACTAGAATTACAGACACATGCAACCATGCCAGGTAAACACAGTAATGAGCCAAATTCCAGAGTCAGGTAGACTGGAATCTCAGCCATGACAATTTTATGTGTATAAGTCACAACATCTGAGTTGCAATATAAAATTTATACAAAGAGAAGGGAATTTTTCTTTTGTCAGCATCAAATAGTGAATATAAACTGCTAGGTGGATACCTGTGAGCATTCATGAAATACTATATGAATGTGAGTCACAAACAGTGAGTTACTGTTCTTACAGTAAGTTTGGAAAAGCTGGTTGCTATGTGGAAATGTAAAATTTCCCTGAAAGAACTTATAACTGATTTAAGATATAGGTTTTTAAAAATCAATAAGATTACACTGTTTGTATCAATCGTAAAATTATAAAGGTTCATTGACTAATAAAACTGAAAGTTAGAAAGATCAACATGCTTTCTTAAATATGGTTGCTTTACTCTCAAAAGGCAAAAGGTCATTTGCCTGATGCATCAGAGTCTTTTAGTTGAATATATGGCATTTTTCTTTTTTAAAAGATTGTTTATGCATGTATTTTATGCGTATGATGTTTTGTCTGCATGTATATCTGACCAGAAGAGGTCACTGGATCCAGTGTAACTAGTTACAGCCAGTTGTGAAGTGCCATATGGGTGCTGGGAACTGAACCCAGAACCTCTGGCAGATCAGCAGTACCACTGTTAAACAGTGTGCCATCCTTCTCATCACAGCACTGCTTTTTTTCTTTGCTGAAATCTCTAAACCACTTTGGGACAGATTGATGGAGACAAGGTGATCAATGAATGACAAGGTGATGAGTGAACTCACCTGGGGAAACTGCATTAGTCAAGAAAATGTTACACTCTAAAATAGATTTTATGGCACCTTTTGGGTCTTTGAATAAATCAGCATCTTTCCTCACACTAGACATTTGTCAGAAGAAATTTGTATTTACAACTCTTCTGGGTAACTCAGACCTCGATCCAAAATTCTCTTGAAGTGTTCACAGTGAGAGAGTTTGGAGTACAGCCAGAATATTCCTATCTGAAAGTATACCTGATTCTAGATGAATGGTTTCCAAAACGTAAAACGTGTTATCTAAAGCATGATACCATTTCATTAATGCATAGCAATAGCAAAACCAGAAGCCACTCCGAAATAAAACTGAAGGAGAAAAGTTGTTTTAAGTCAGGATTGCCCCATTTTGAAATCTGCCTCTCCCATTGAACTCCCGAACCATTGTAACAGTATTCAGTAAAAGGAACATAATGGAACTTTCAGAAAACCTGGGTGACTAAACTAGGCAAATAGCAGAAACACTGCTGGATCATTGGCACAGAGCCCAAATTTTCTTTGGCCTTGCCTAGGAACACTTGGGGACCCAAGATCGGCTTCCAGGTTGGAGACAGGTAACGCCAGTGGACAGAGCAAGCCGGTGCCAGGGTCTTCCTTCTCCAACCTCAAGGAGGGTTGGAAGCTACTCCACTGGGTAGGGTTCCACCCCTGCCTGCTCACTTCTCGGTTCTACAAACATGCGGCAAGTACTTGGCTGGACGGAAACACCAGGCCGAGGAGAGGAAAGGCACTTACCAGTCTTCCTCTACCACGCCGACGCCGCCGCCAGGGCTGGACGTGCTCGCCAGAACCACCCAGCGGTCCGCCGCTCAGACCGCCCTAGCGACCGCTCCAGAGCGTCACTAACAACCACCCGGAAGTCGAAACTGCTTCCGGGGACGCGGAGCGCGCGGCGGGAAATTATTTCCTCGAACCCAGATAAGTGGAGCTGTGAGTGCTCCCTCGGTAGTCGGCAACTCCGCCGCCGCCCCGGGCACCGCCGCCGAAAGCAAACCGCCCACAAGTTCGGTCAGCCGGGAAGGTAAAGCTCCTCAACTCGGAAGACGCCATTTACCGCGTCCCCAGGCCGCGCCCGACACATCCCGGCCGGCCTAGCCCGGCCGCGGCGGCGCCTGGCGCTCGCGCTTTCCCCAGCCTTGGTTCCTACGTGGTGAACTCGGGGCCGGGCGCCCGCGCCACCGACTCTGCCCGCTCCGGCTCGGCCCCGCCAGACACAATGGCCCGGACGCCCCCGCGGCGTGCGCTTGGCCTCTCCCTGCTGCCGGGGCCTCTAGGCCGCCCGCGTTTGGCGTTTCCATAGAACCAGCCGAGCTGCCGCACCCCTTTCCAGGTGTTGGCTGCCTCCAAACCTTAGCTTCCGAGAAGGTGGCGGGAGTCCCAGGGCCCGCCTGCCATTAAGAGGAAAGTCGAAACATTCTTTCTTTGTAGTAGACTGGTTTTCCACACCAAAAGGAAAATGAGCAGCTAGAAAAGGCTTTGAACAGCAAGGCGCGCACACCTTCCCTAAAGGGGGGCTCTGGGTTCCTGGGGATTCTATCTGCTGCCAGAGCCCCAGGACGGAACTCAGTGGTCATACAGAAATGCAGAATAAATCCAGGTTCTGACTAAATTGACAAACGCTAATTTGCCTTAATACTCCAAATTAGGATTTGGGACCTGTGGTAGATGGCACTTGGTTTTAAAGTCCCCAAGCCCTTTTGTGACAAGTGACTGTCCTCTGCAGAGGACAACAACAACAAAAGCATTCTGTTGAGACATTGAAAATGAACTGGATTCACTGTATACATGTAACAGATTCCTCTTCTTACAGACTTTTTATGTCATGACCCAGAATTCACATTGTTTTTCAAGCTGTTCCTGTGAAGGTGATGTTTCTTGTTTGTTCTAGGTGTTCAGAACACAGATGATAATTTTTGGGGTAGATTTAAATGTGAGAGGAAATTTGATTATTTGTAAGTTAATTATTAATAATTTTTTCAAAAGCTAGGATTTCTTTGAAATACTCAGTGTTTAGATATATTTTATTTTGAGGCAGTCTTAAATAAGCAACTAAAATAAACTTCCATTAGACCAGTTTCTAAATCCAGATTTTTCTCCTGCTTCATTGACTTAGTTGAAGGTCAATTATATAACTTAGATTGGTTTTGCTTTTGTAAAGAAGAAAGCTTAGATTATGTTAATGTGTGAAGTAGTGGTTTATTGTAATTTCTTTTCATAATCAGAGACCACTTATCATTCCATTCCATGCACACACAATTTCCATGGATGCTTCTTTGACTTTTAGGAAACCAGTGGCATAGCCTTACTAATTAGATAGTGCTTTCATTATGTATGTTGGCTATATTATTCTACAAATCTTTCCACTGCTTAAAAAACATGTTAAGAATGAAGTCAGTTCTCCAAAAGGTTGAAATAATAAAACCAAAAAAAAAAAAAAACTGAAGAACTTTCCCAAAGAACAAAAAGCTGTAGTGGAACATCACCTGTTCTTTTAATTGATTCCACCAAAACTATTTTGAAATTAAAATATATTGTTATTTATAATAATAAAGTAAGTATGAAAACTTCCAATGATTGTTTCCAAATCTTTATTGAGGGAAAATAAATGAAATTTTTACCAAAAGAAAAGTATTAATACTCTTTAGAGTGCCCCTAGATATGTGTAACTATTTCAGATATTGATATTTTTTTGAAAATGACTAATAATTGTTTAAATCTTTGCATTTTGTTGCTCTACATATCTCCTTACCCATGTACTAGATTCTTTTCCGTGTAGTATTGCTTTCCTGTTGTACTGGTAGAAAATAGACTGTTTTGTAAAATTGTTTAAAAAGAGTAGATTAAATCTGAAATTTAAGCCTAGTTGGCACTGTAAAAAAAGGCATAGTGTTTTCACAGAAACAAGCTTATCTTTCAATCTAGGTTTTACTGTTTTTACTAAGATGTGAATCCTTAAGTTAGGTTATTTATTTATTTTTTTGTCCTTGGTACTAGGGATTGACTCAGTACTTATTTCCTTTAAGTGTATACTATACCACTAAGTTATAACCCTCCTTCTCTAGCTTAAATTAGGTATAATTTCCCATACTTTTAGCAGTATCTTGTATTCTCATCTATATGTTGGTAGATACAGTGAATAAATATGTGAAGTGTGTAGAGCACACTAGGTCCTTAATAAAAGTTAAATCAATCATCTTAATTAGTCTCAAACTTGTGTTTTTTATACAGAAAGTTGTTTTTGTGCAGTTTGCTTCCTGAGGACTCCTTTAATCCTAAATTAATAGGTTGAGTCCCACATGTACCATGTATAGTCTTGTACTGAAGAGAATATCTCTAGATTTTCTTTTAATCTCTTTATTTCTCTTTTACCACAGTCATTTTTTGTTAATATTCTGTTGCCAAATTCTCCATTAAAGGAATTAATGACTGATCCTTTTCCTAGAAGCAAGGGCATTTCTCAAATCTCATCACTAGAGACTTCAAGTTTTTTTTTTTTCTTAATTTGTCTTCTTTTATTTTCTGTTGCTTGTAGATTGAACGTAGGTCTTACGCATGCTAGGTAGACACTGTAGCATTGAGCCACATCCTCAATTCCTCCAGACTGCCATTAATAATTAGTATCATATCATTAAAAAGTGGAGCAGTAAGTAAAATGAATTTTTTTCACATTTATTGTGTGTGTGCTCATGTATATATGTTCTTCCATGTGGGTCTTGGGATCAAACTCAGGTCTTTAGGCTTGACTCCCAACAGCCTTACCTGCTGAGCAGTGTCCTTGGTACTATATAACATCTTTTTTTTTTTCTAGCATTTATTTATTAATTCAAGTTACATCTCCATCACAGCCCACTACCTCCTCCCCTTCCAGTCCCAACCTCCCACCCTCTTCACCCTCTCCCTCCTAGCCTTCTCCTCAGGTTAGGGGTCTCCCACATAACCCCCTCAGTTCTTAGCCATATGTGGGCTAAGACCTTCCTCTTGCTCTGGGGCCCTACATGGCAGGCCATGTAGGATAAAGTGTCCCACTAACAGGAAATAGAGTCCATGACTGAGACTCCTCCCCAATTTGGTAAGGGATCTGTAGGAAAACCAAGCTGCCTATCATCTATATTTGTATTGGGGGGTCTAGGTCTAGTCTAAGATATTTTTCTTTTATGGTTAATGTTTCAGTCTCTGTAACATTCTAGCGGCTGAGATTGGTTAGTTCCTTTGATTTTCTTGTGTTGTTCTTATCCCTTCCGGGTCTCTCTATCTCTCCTCCCTCTCTTATATAGGACTCCCACAGTTACACCTAATGTTTGACTGTGTGTCTCAGCATGTGTTTTGAGCTGCTGCCATGTAGAACCTAGTTATGCTAGGTTCCTGTTCCTTTGGGTCTGTGGGTTATAGGATAGTTATCCTGTACTATATGGCTAACATCCAGTTATAGATAACTACATGCCATGTGTATCTTTCTGGGTCTGGGTTAGCTCACTCAAGATGATCTTTTCTAGTTCTATCTATTTGGTTGCAAATTGCATGATTTGCTTGTTTCTGATAGCTAAGTGGTATACCATTGTGTAAATGTATCACAGTTTTGTTTTTTGTTTTTTTACCCATTCTTTGGTTGAAGGGCTTCTGGGTTGTTTCGAGTTTCTAGCTATTAAAAATAAAGCTGCTAGGAACATAGTTGAGACTATGGTTTGGTGAAGAATCTTTTGGGTATATACCTAGGAGTATTAACTGGGTCTTGAGTTAGAACTACTCCCATTTTTCTGTGATATCTCCAGACTGATTTCCAAAGTGGATGTACAAGTTTGAACTCCCACCAGCAATGGAGGAGAGTTCCCTTTTCTCCACAACCTCACCAGCATGAGCTGTCACTTGAGTTTTTGATCTTAGCCAGTCTGATGAGTGTAAGATGGAACCTCAGGCTCGTTTTGAGTTATATTTCTGCCAGAGCCTGACAGTAGGACGGTGGGACATACACTGAAGGTGTGAGGATTGATTGAGAAGAACTAACAAACCAAGGATGGAATTAGGAGGACTGTCAGTTAATACTGCAGCAGCCCAGACTTTATTTTGCAGCTCCTTTTATAAGTCCAGCAAACAGGTTATGTTTAGTACAAAGACGTTTGATTCAGTATCCATGCAACTAAACCAAAAAATGCAGAGCAGCCTGATCTTTTGTGTACAGGTAGCAACAATCAAATTACAGTTATAATATCCTCTCCCATGTTACTAGAAAACTCAGTAACTTAAGGAACTTGGCAGGTAAAATGCACTAACAGGAAGGGCTTGAGACATGCTGGCAGAACATATTGTTAATGTAAAGAGAATATAAAGCCAGACAAGTAAGTCAACTGTCACCAAGCTGGGGAAAAGTTCTCTCCTAGACAGCTCCTCTAATATGCACACAGCTCTCCACACATTTCCCTGATGACTAAGGATGTTGAGCATTTCTTCAAGTGTCTCTCTGCCGTTAGAAATCTCTCTTGTGAAGTCTCGGTTTAGCTCTGTATCCCATATTTTGATTGAATTTTTTGGTTTGTTGGTGTTTAATTTCTTGAGTTCTTTGTAAATTCTGGATATTAGCCCTCTGTAGGATGTGGGGTTGGTGAAGATCTTTTCCCAATCTGTAGGCTGTCATTTTGTTCTAATGACAGTGTCCTCTGCCTTACAGAAGCTTTTCAGTTCCATTAGGTCCCATTTATTGATTGTTGATCCTAGAGCCTGAGCTGTTGGTGTTCTGTTCAGGAAGTTGTCACCTGTGCCAATGAGTTTGAGGCTTTTCCCCACTTTCTCTTCTATTAGATTTAGTGTGTCTGGGTTTATGTTTGAATCTTTGGTCCACTTGGACTTAAGTTTTGTGCAAGATGATAAATATTAATCTATTTGCATTCTTTTACATGTTGATATCCAGTTATACCAGAACCATTTGTTGAAGATGCTTCCCTTTTTCCATTGTATGGTTTTGGTTTTGATTTCTTTGTCAAAAATTAAGTGACAGTAGATGTGTGAGTTTATTTCTGGGTCTTTGTTATAATTCCACTGATCAACTGGTCTGTTTCTATGCCAGTACCATGCTGTCTTTATTACTATTGCTCTGTAGTATGGCTTGAAATCAGGGATGGTGATACCTCCAGATGTTCTTGTACAGAATTGATTTAGTTATTCTGGGCTTTTTGTTTTCCATATGAAGTTGAGAATTGTTCTTTCCAGGTCTGTAGAGAATTGTGTTAGTATTTTGATACGAATTGCATTGAATCTGTATATTGTCCCATAAGTTTGGGTATGTTGTGCCTTTGTTTTCATTGAATTTTAGGAAATCTTTAATTTCCTTCTTTATTTGTTCCCTGACTTAGTGGTCATTGAATAGTGAGTTGTTCAGTTTCCATGAATGTGTAGGCTTTTTGTTATTTCTGTTGTTATGGAAGTCCAGCTTTAATCCATGCTGATGTGATAAAATACAAGGGTGATTTCAATTTTTTTTTTTATTGGTTGAGGCTTGTTTTGTGACTAAATATATTGTTAATTTTGAAGAAGATTCTGTGAGGTGCTGAGAGGATGGATTATTCTTTTGTGTTTGGGTGAAACGTTCTCTAGATATCTATTAGGTCCATTTGGTTCATGACCTTTGTTAGTTTTATTATTGCTCTGTTTGGTTTCTGTCTCGATGACCTGTCCATTGGTGCGAGTGGAGTGTTGAAGTTTCCCACTATTAATGTGTAAGGATCAATGTGTGGTTTAAGCTTTAGTGATGTTTCTTTCACAAATGTAGGTGCCCTCGCATTTGTGGCAATGATGTTCAGGATTGAGGTATCTTGTTGAATTTTTCCTTTGATGAGTATGTAGTGTCCTTCCTTATCTTTTTTGATTAATTTTGATTGAAAGTTATGCTGGGTATAGTAGTCTTGGCTGGCACCTGTGGTCTCTTAGGGTTTATAGGGCATCTGCCCAGACCATTCTGGCTTTTAATGTTTCTGAGAACAAGTCAGGTGTGATTCTAATGGCTCTGCTATGTTACTTGACTTTAGCTGGTTGTCTTTAGCTGATTGTTTCTGGTGTCCCCTGTTCTTGGTGCCAAGGAAAGAGCTTCAGGTGGAGGCTATATAATCTTGGTGACCCATAGCTCTCTACAAGATGGGTTGGACCTTGTATTCCTGGAGGCTGGATCTCATTGAGCTTCCTGAAGCTCACCCCTCCTGCTGTGTCCCAACTGTGTCCGGTGAGAGTTTGGGGTGGGATGTATTATTCCAGCCTGCAGGATCCTGAGATCCCTCTGGTTTTCCTGTTCAGGTTGGTGGGTGCCAGCTGGCCACAGACTGCAGGCTAGAGCCAGTGGAGTGTCTAGCTTTTTCCACAGCCTGGGTGTCAGGTCTGTGGATGAGATCGATCCCTACATTTCCCTGGGAGTCACAGGCATAATTTGCACTTCTTGGCCAGCAGCACTGTGTCCCAGGTCAGCCTGCTAGAGCTGGCCTGGCAGAGTGTCTAACAGTTCCCCCGCAGCCCAGGTGTCAGATCTGTGGATATGGTCTGCCCCTGTGGTTCTCTGGGAATCCCAGGCACAGTTGGGACTCCTCAGCTCGACACACTGTCTCCCAGTGTAGCCTTCGTTAATCGGGCAGCTGCACAATGGCTGAGGGCTGCTTCACTGCTTTAGGGCTGGAACTCTTCATGTTGTAGATTGGGTGCCTGGCCCAAGTGCATGGTGCACTTGCAGGGGGATCAAGATGGAGTCTGTGACCCACCAATAGTGCTGTGACTTAGAACAGCTTGGCCACCTCCTAGTTCAACCACTCACTGGTCAACCAGTTGTTGCCATGTTGTAAATCCCAGGAAGAATCATCTGGATCTTACCATACTGTGGCTCTGCTGGTCCTCTTTTGGGTGCAAGAACCCATGCAGGATTGCATAGAAGATGAGGGCTCAGGAACCCAGGGAGGCACTCTGTTTGGAGGTTGAAGCTGCCAGCTGGGGTCCTGATTTGCTCAGACCCACAAGCTTTTCTACTATGGTAGGTAGTGCTCCTGCTCCCATGTCTTGCCCTTCAGATTTTTCTGAGTGCCTACATGTCTAGCATGGGGGCAAGGATTGTCCCAGGTTTCTCTGGGTGAGCCCAGACAGACCTGTGCCTCTCTGACTACTGCACGGTGTGAGTATAGCTCTGTGGTGACCTAGTCTGTTTTCCCATGGGTCAGACAGCATCAGCGCCAGTCGCTGCCATCTTATCCTCCACCTAACATAACATCTTTTAAAACAAGTTCCAAAGGCCTGCTGAGTGATTGATATTAGACCAAAGGTCTATTCTCTCCTAGGCCCACAAGGGTAAAGATTCCTATACTCGACTTGAAAATGAAAGCATTCAGGATCACCAGAGTATCACTCACTTATTACTAAGATATGAGTGTATACTTTGCAGCGTTGTAAAGCAGAAATCCAGTGCTTTGACTATGTTCAATTTCATTGTAATTTTATGTTTAAATTTAATTTCTCAGTTAAATCAAGTTTTGAATTCAAAGTAGTGAAGTTAGCTGTAGTGGAGACTTGTGTGTGCTTTGTAAACAAAAGAATTTTTAAATAATCTCCAGTATAAGGTTTCATATCAAAATAGCTTCCTATTATAATGAAAACAAAGATTACTAATTTTCAACATGTGTTTTTAAAAAAATGAATATTAGCATGAAAAAATAATAAAAATTTAAAATATACTCAAATTTTGTTATATATGCTTGTTTTTCATATACACATAAAGCTAATACAGTAGTTTTATAATGTAAAGAAATTAGAGATGATTTTATTCACTGTATACTTTGTAGTACTTTTGAAATTTTCTATACTCAAAATGTCGGTTGAAATTAGAAAATGAAAATCAATGAAGATTATTTTAGAAGTAAAAATTTAGTTCTTACATAGATACATTTGCAATATATATTATATATATTATAACCAGCCATATGTATATGTATACACACACATATATGTGTGTTATAAAACACTATGTTTTATAATTCTTAAAAAACAATTGTAGTGTAGAATAGGACTTACCCTCCAAGGATTTTGTTAAGTACCCTGGGTTCTCTTTTCTAAAGTAGTTTTTTTAGCCAACTGACTTTGATCCCTCTCTCCCACTCTCCTATCCTGTCCCATAGGGTTTCGCTCTGTATTGTCCATGCTGGCCTCTGACTTGTAGTCATTGTCTCACCTCTGCCTCAGACCTTTATTTTATTACCTGTATTCCTACCTGGATTTTCATTTTTATTTCTTTGTTTTTGAGACAGGGTCTCACTGTAGCTATTGCTGGCCTCAGAGATCCACTTATCTCTCCCTCCCAAGTGCTGGGATAGAAGGTGTCCTCCACTATGCCTGGCTCTGTCTCTACTTTTCTCTCTAAATTTCCTTTTCAACATATTGTAGTTCCATTCTTCAAACATGTTCCAGTGCTGGCATATTGTAAAGAATTCAAAACTTTTTCTATTTTAGAACCTAAGATAAAATATACAGGACCACAGTAATGAGAACTGTAGGCTTCCTGGTGCTCCTGGCCGACACCAACTGTCAAAGAATTTCAGGCATCAAGGATAGGCCGTAGTGAGAGATATTTTAAGAAAGTCCACACCACAGTGACAGTTGCTTGCTAATTTAAAGGGCAGCTCTGTTCACAGGCACTATCTCCTTAGTTTTGTGTTTTGTATGATTCAGGGTAAGTACATTTTAAAGAATAATTATTATAAAGTTTTAAAATATTACTACAAAGAACTTTTTATAATTAGGAATGTAGTGCCATAATTTTTTATTATAAAGATCAACATTTAATTATTAAAAATAAATGGTCACTTTTATCCTCTTTTATGTAAATTTTACATCTGTGTTGGTGCTTGAAGGTTCATATTTCTCACTGCCTTACCCCTACTTCAGCTGGGAAGACACATAATCTTTCTAGAATTAGTCTTTCTAGTATTAACTGTGTTGTGGAGTGTTTGTTCTTTCCTGGTACTAGAAGATCTTTAGGAGTAAGCTTTCAGTCCTCCATACTTCAGAGCATACCACCTACACAAAACTTAAGCCTACCATAAATTGCCTGGAGTGGTGATATGCATTAAGGACATTTTCTAGTGTTCTCTTTTAGCTCATTGGCACATCAGCCTGTTGTTTACTGTTCTCTTAATCTTGCAAGGGAATGGAAGAGCTATCACACTACTACATATATATGTATGTATGTGTGTATATATATATATATATATATATGTATGTATGTATGTATGTGTGTATATATATATATGTAATAGATCCATAATCTATATTGCCATGTATATGTATATATTAATTGTCCTATATAGTCATATGTGTTTAATGTCACGTAGGCCATCTTTGTCATACAATATGGTATTCAAAACATTGTTATGTTATATAAGCCTTTACCTCAGGTTGGTAACATAATTACAAAAGGCAATAAGATTAGTCTTGGCTTTCTAAAAACACAGTTGTGCACATGTCCAGGGTTTACAGTTCTGTGGAAGTTAACTACCACACCTCTTGTTTTTCTGATAAACTTGTGAATAAATTTCTTACATTCTGATTTGTTTTTTAAACATGTATGTGTTCATACTGTTTGAATTAAGATATTCTATCACTAGGGCTTCTTCCTTTTCCTCTTTTTACATGAAAAGTTTCAGTTTTGTATTAAGTATTTTCAAAGTAAGGAAATTGCTTTAAAATGCTTTTGTGCTTTCCACTGTTGTATACAGTTGTTCCTGTTTTCATTATTACAGACATTGTTTAGCAGAAAATGTTGCTAGATATATGGACGTGATTATTGCTATCAAAGTGTATATTAGAAAGATAAGGTTTCATGGAGAAGGTTAGATAGTAGAATGTTAAAGTCAGGGGCCAAATATGTATAAACTGGACATCGGGAAGGTATACTGGGCCATTTAACTCTCATAAATGTGGCATATTTATATCTGTTGTTTTGTATAATACTTACTGTTACAAGAGAAGGAACCATCTGTTGGACTGAAAGGGGGAAACTTCTGGGGGGAAGAGGGTGGAAGGGCGGGATTGGAAGGAGGAATAGGGAGGGGTTTGTGACTGAGATGTAACTTGAAGAAAAAAAAATAAAGTATTTAAAAAAAAGAAAGATAAGGTTTAAGGTGAAACTGCCTTGTATATTTACTTATTTCAGTGAGTTCAAGTGATTTAACAATTTATACCTCAAAACAAAATATATTAAAATGCTACTTAATTCAAAATTTTAAGTAGCAATTACTGATAGGAAAAAACAGTATGTTCTTTCACTTCTATATAACATGTAATTTTCACAAAACATAATACAATACTTAAAGGCAGCTTATTGGTGATAGTGCTACAGCAATTTTATTTTTACTTTGTTTTGGTTATTGGGGTGGGAATGCATGGGGATTGATTCCAGTGTTCCCTTCATAATAGGCAAGTGCTCTGCTACTAAACTTGACCTCTGTCCATATTCCAGTTATTCAGTAAGTTTTTAATGCATCCTATTTTTTGATAGGTAAAACTTTAAGTTCAAAAAACTACTCTGATCCGTCTCCTTTTTGCAATATTTTTTGAAATAGCCTGCTAACTAGTTTTTAAAATTTCTATTTATGAACACATAAATAAAAATACAATTTGGTAAATATATACTACATTTAAAACCATGGCTTCCTTTCATAACTGGCTTTTGAGATCTGTAAAACCACTGGTTGAAAACCAAGACAATATTTATAGATACATTGAGTTTTACTTGGTTATTTCTAAAGCAACCTATCATTTTCTAAACAAAAATTATTAAAGGGTTTATATAAATAATTCTTTTGAGTTAATGAAAACAGCTTTCTCCCCTAGTTACAGGCATATGCTGTATAATACAAATGTATCTTTACTGTGTGAGCTTAGATGTTTTTGGAATTAAACATAGTTCTTTCTTGCACTACAGCAATACAATATTTGCTATTGTCATTCAAGAGCTAGTGATATTAACCTTGAAAATGGATTTTTGAATTAATACAGTAAAAAGATCCTTGTTCTAGGAAGTACTATTGATAGTATTTTATAGATACATTTCTGTGAGACATCATGCACATTAGTGTACATTTGAAAAACATGAAAAGAGAAGGTTCACTCCTAACCCTGTGTGATGCTTTACATGTAAATGGTTTATAGTGAAACTTTCTTACTCTAGAATGAATTTTAACCTTAGAGAGAGGAGGGAGGGAAGGGGAGAGAGAAAGAAGAGGGGTGAGGGGAAGTATAGTTGTCCTGAGGTGTTACAGATCTTTGGTTCCAGGACTCCCCTCAGGTACCAAAATCTGATCAAAATCACATATTTTCTTCCATATTTTAAATTAGCTCTTGAGAAGTTAACATTCCTAATCTAGTGTATATGCTGAGTAAATAGTTATTACTTTATTTTGATTATGGAATAGAGGGAAAAAAAGACCTCTTTACATGTTAGTTCAAACATTCAGAGTTCCTCCCCCACAAAAAATATTTACATCTATATACTACAAATATGGAACTTATGGATATTTAAGGCCTTGTTTTAGTCATGAGTTGAGATCCCATGTAAATGAAATTAAATTAAAATCATGTGGTTTTTCTGTTTACCTTGTGATAAAATTAATACATACACATCAGAGGTATATTGTAATGTGATCAACACATACATATATATCAGAGAGAGCCTGTGGTGGGGAGAGAAGAAATTTAAAATGTGTGTTGAACACAAAAATTGGAGTCATTGTGCCTGTCTCTTAAATTACTTAATATAAATGTTATGGAAAAAATAGTTCTGTCCATAACTTTGGTGACCTGTATGTAATCTTTAATTTTGACCACTTTTTAAAAATTACCATGCAACTGATTGTTTCCTTGTTCACAAGTATGCTTGTTTGAAAAGGTTTCACCAAAAGCTCATGCTAAAAATGAAGTACACTTACATTTACATATACCCCTATTGTGATTGTGTGAAGAATCACATTCACAGTATGTTTTAATGGAATATAATATAGTACAGGCTTTCACTGTTGAAACAACAAAAATTTACTTCAAGATTTTGAGAAAATAACGACACTGGTGTTTATTGTATTAACTAAATTTAACATCAGTACTTAAAATTAAGCTTTACACATTTAATTCATAGTATGTTTCATGGTTTTAGTTTTTTTTTTTAGTACTCCTAATTAAGAAAAAGTAAGTCAACCTTTGCATTATGTTTAACATCTGCTGTCTTCTGTTTATGTGTCTGTGATAGATGGAAGATGGTGCCACAAAACATGTCATCCAAATGACAGGATTTAAGATGGAAGAAAAGGAAGCCCTAGTCAAATTACTTCTAAAGCTAGACTGCACTTTTATTAAGAGTGAGGTGAGTATGTGAACTTACTAAAATGTTCAACATAGAGTTAAAAAATAAAATTAAAATACTGGCTTAAAAATCATAAAATGCCATTTGATATTATAAGAAAAAAAATTTATTATTAAAAAAGTCTCAATGTAGTAACTTTGCTTCATGTTGGTTCTTCCCTCCAGAAATACAAAAATTGTACACATCTTATAGCTGAACGCCTATGCAAGAGTGAAAAATTTTTAGCAGCTTGTGCAGCAGGTAAGGAGAATTCCTTTCTCCAACTGTTGAGGGAAGAAAAAGCTTAATGTTAAGGAAGAAATATCTTAAGACTCTGGAAATATATTATGCTTATTATATTGGATACTCATGTTAGTTTCTGATTTTTTAAAAAGATTTGTTTGATTTCTGCTTTATTCTAGTAAAATTTTCTAACATGAAATATATATATTAAATATGAAGAAATATTTACTTTGTCAAAGATATAGTTTTATTTTAGATGTTTTGTTTAAGAAAAATGTCTTAGCTAAAATATTGGGACAAAATGCCCAAACTTCAAAGCTTTAGTAGACAGCCCAGTACTGCAGCCCCCTTTGTGACTGTCATCTCTCATTACAAGGAAACATGGTTCCTTCTTCCAAGTGCTATCCCTCTGTCGGCACCAGGAAGCAATCGCATCCTAGTTCATTTTTCTGAGATACCCAAGTTGAAATTTTGTTTAGTCATCTGGCCTTTTTCTTAACATTAGAATGCCCATAGCGTTCTTCTGTGGTGATTAATTTGTTATGTCTTAGGCAATCATGGATGCTACATCAGTTTTTAGTTTCGTTTATCAGAGAAACGTTTGGATTCATCACTAACCTTTACAACAAAAGCACACATTGTTTCTGATGTTTGAAAGATCATTGGTGCCCATACAGAATACAATGCTTCCTAAAATTTACTATAAATAAATTTAATATAGCATAACAGTGCTATGACTGTTATTTTAAAAGCTTAGCATAGGAGGAAATAAGCCTAACCCTGAAAAATGAATATAGTTAGTAATGATATTTCAATTAATGTTATATTTCATTTTAAAACTTTAAATTTATATTTAATTTAGTAGCATTTTAAATTAGGGCTATGTATCATAGAAAAGATAATATACAATGTTCAGTGATATTGGAGGCCTCTTGAAAATTTATTTTAAAAATAATTTTGGCAGTCTTTTGTACATGACAATCTCATGTATAAAAAGAATGACTTAGTTGCTATTTGATCTTTATTTTTCATCATTTAACAACTAAAGTTCTTTTGTGACAGACAGTTCATTTGCTTTCTAGGAAAATGGGTATTAACGAAGGACTACATAATCCATAGTGCCAAAAGTGGCAGATGGCTTGATGAAACAACTTATGAGTGGGGATATAAAATTGAAAAAGACTCCCATTATTCACCTCAAATGCAGTCTGCACCTAAAAGATGGCGGGAAGAGCTGAAACGCACTGGCGCTCCAGGAGCCTTCCACCGATGGAAAGTTGTCCTCCTTGTTAGGGCAGATAAGCGAAGTGATTCTCTTGTAAGGTAGGATGAGAGGGTTCCTATTGAAGCATTGAATGGGCTCTTGGTTCTGTGAATGCCATCTAATATTTGGGCCCAGTTATTCATCAAAGTAAGATAGGCTACTTTTTTTTACAGCTGTGAAATTTATTTTAGTTAATAAATTTTTTTGAGATCTTCATTGCACCAACATCACTGCTCACCCCCATCCCTCATCCAACTCCTCCCATACCCACGTCTGTAATTGATGGTCACTTCATTATTGTTACATGCACGTGCACACACAGGCACACACACATGCCCATCTGGGTATATATTCCATTAAGTCCATTCAGCTTTGCTCTGGGTATATATTCCATTAAGTCCATTCAGCTTTGCTCATATGTACAAACTGTCCAAGGCTTTATGCCTGAGATGAGCCATTGTACACAAAGGTATGAGTCTCTTAATAAAACAATATTTTTTAAAAAGATGGATTCTGATTATTCTGCTGATCTCCATTTTAGTTACATGTTATTTCTTTTGCCCAACTAAAGCAGAGTAAAAGAGAAAGCACTACTTAGGAAATTTTAATTTTGAAGCATTCTTAAACTGTTCCTAGTTAATTATTTTTATCAGAGAGGCTAGTTTAAAGTTTATATAGTACTGTCTTTTGGTTCAAACTATTTCCATAATTTAATTTCACTTTTAAATGTAAAGGATTTTCATCTATGCATGTGTGTGTACAGCAGAGGAGAGAGCTTACGTCTTTCCTCGTTACTCTTTTCAAGACATGTTCTCTCACTGAAGCCAGGGCATGCTGATATTGGCTAGCTCACTGGCTGATGACCGGTCCCTGGACCCTCCTGTCTCTGTTTTCCATTGCTAGAGTTAATAGGGTACATTTGATAAGGTTTTTATATGGTACTGGGGATGCACACTCTGCTTCTCATCTTGTGGAACAAATGCTTTACCCACTGAGCCATCACCACATCACTTTAAAGGAATATTTTTTAAAGATTTCTAATTGTCTAAACTGTATTCTGAGGAGTTTTTCATAGCACTAAAAATATGAAAGTGATATTTCAGGTCTAGGCTTTTATTTGATAGGAGACCTTTTTATTGCCTTAGTTTCATTATTTGCTATTTGTCTGTGCAGGTGTTTTTGTTCTTGATTCAACCTTGATAAAACAAATTAATACATTTGGTTTAGGTTTACCAATTTGTTGGTGTATTTTTGGTCATTATAGTATCTGTTTTTATGTTATCAGTTATAATGACTGTTCATACATGTTTTCATTGACATTTCACTGCTTTTTTTGTTAATGTAGGTGACATTTTTTTTAGTTTTACTCTTCAAAATTTATCTTTTGGTTTCATAGATTTTTTTTTTTCTTCTGTGCCTTTATTTTTTGGGTCTCTTTTTGTTTCTTCTGTTTTGGTTTGGTTTGAGTTTTTGTTTTGTTTTGTTTTTTTTTTCTTTTTCTTTTTGGTTTTTTTTATACTTTATTTTTTTATTCAAGTTACATCTCAGTCACAATCCCTTCCCTACTACCCCCTCCTGTCCCACCTTTCCACCCTCTTCCCCCCAACAGCTCCCCCTTTCAGTCCAACAAATGGTTCCTTCTCTTATAACAGTAAATACTATACAAAACAACAGAAATAAATACGCCACAATTATGAGAGTTAAATGGCTTAGCATACATTCCCAATGTCCAGTCCACATGTATTTGGCCCCTGACTTTAACATTCTACTATCTAACCATCTCCATGAGTTTAAAGTTCTATATCTGACTCAGCTTTCATACTAACTTGCATCACAATTTTAAAAACATCTTCTTAGATCTATAACTCTCTCTTGACTCATAAACAACTCAAAATTTAACTATGAGACTCTAGCTATCTATTCTTCAACCACCTCAGAGACCTGAGAGGGATAAATATATCTGATTATGTAGGAAGTGCAGGGCCTGCATCTTCCAAAACAAAGAAATGACATACCAGTGGCTGCCTGGACAGTTCCCATTTTCTCTCCATACATTACAGCATCGCTCTTCAGCCATTTGGTCCCGTTTCTCTGACAGACATTGATTGTAGAGCAGGAATTATGAAGGACTTACCTACCCTGTCTTGGCAGAGCTAGGCTGTCGACTTACCTGCTACCAAGTTTTGTCCTTTTTGGACAGCAGTCTGTCTACAGTTGAAGCAAGGGGTTTTTCATGCCAAGAGATAGGCTTGCCACTAATTCAATCATCTCCCACTGGAGATTCTTCGATGCTCATCTTCTACTTGGAGTAGAATAAGGGGTGCTGTCAGGAGCTGACATGTCTCAAGGTCTATGTATCACAGGCTTGCCTTGAACTGTTCTCCCCCTACCTCATTTTTCTGAAAGCTGGTATAAGTATATGCCACCAAACACAGATCTTTTTTTTTTTTTTTTGGTTTTTTACATTGTTCCATTTATTTGTCTAGCTTTGGATTTAGTTTGTTCTTACTCTATTTACTTGAGGTGTAATATTAAGTTCTTAAATTTTTTATTATTGTATTGTGTTAGTTTTTCTTACTGCTATACCAAAATGTTCAACAAAAATAAATGTAAGGGAAGAGAAGTTTATCTAGCTAGAAATTTCAGATTAGTATCTATCATCAATCATGGTGTGGAAGGAGTGAAAGTGGGAGCTTGCAACAAGGCTTGTTGATATATTTGCAGGTCAGAAACTGGAGACCTGCCCTGAAGCAAGGTTGCTTTATAACACCCAAAGGCCTGCCTCCAACTGACTCACAACTGCTACCATGTGTCCCACTACAAAGGTTCTACACCTGCCAAAAGCAGTGATATCTTTTGAGGACCAAGAGTCCTCAATACTTGAGCTCAATCTTGAGCCTATCGAGCAGTGCTTCTCAACCTCCCTAATGCTGTGGCCCTTTAATACAACTGTGCTGACCCCTAACCATAACATCATTTTTATTGCTCCTTCATAACTGCAATTTTACTACTGTTATGAATTGTAATGTAAATATTTTTTGGAGATAGAGATTTGCCAACAGGGTTGAGAACCACTGCTGTAGAGGCAGTTCCAAAGGTAAAGATTTGTTGAAAATTTCTGTCTTAAGTTATTTTTATTGTCTTCCACAGTTTCAGTGTGCTGTGTTTTCATTATACTTTGCTTCAAGATACTTTTATTGTCCTTGTTTTACAATGCTGGCGATTTGACCCCAGGCTAGGCTAGGACCTACCATGGTAAAATGTTGTTTATTTTCTATTTGTTTTTATGTTTTCTTCTAATTTGTACTACTGTCATTAAATAAAGATTTTGCTTACAATTTAACTGCATTAGATTTTCTTCAGTTTGTTCAAATGTGTCTTGTGATCTCACATAATCTGTCCTAGAGAATGTTCTATGTAGTCGAGTAGACTATATATTGTTGCTTTTGGATAGAATGCTATGCACAGGTCCTAGCCTAGCCTACGCCTGTAATATAGTTCAAATTTAGTGTTTTCTTTTCAGTTTTCTGGCTGGATAATCAGCCAGTATACCTAAAACCTTAGTATACCTAAGTTTCCTTATAATTTATTGTAATATACTTTTCCTTTCTAACCTTCAATATTTGTTTGATATATTTTGGTTTCCTAGGATTGGCGATATAAATGTTTATAATTATTATATCCTCTTGATAAATAGCCTGTTAATTACATAATGACATTTACCGATTTTTATAGGTTTTCCCTTTTGAGTATTTTCAAACTAGTAGAAGTATTTTTGTTTCTATTTTTTACTTACTATTTCCCTACACTCCTTCATTTTAAGTTCATATGCATGTTCTAAAGTTCAAAATGAGTGTCTTACAGACATCTTTGAATATGATTTTTTTTAACTTATTTGTATAGTCTATCTTTTTGGTAGAAGAATTTAAATCATTTGTGTTTAAAATATATTTATTGGTAGTTAAGAACTTACTAATATTTATGTAATGAAGCCTCAAAAGGATATGCTTTGCTGGGCATGGGTCCTACCCTGAAGTGTGTCGTTACAATACCCGGTGAGACTCTACCAGAGAAAACTAATTTTGCCTTGGCAAGTAGGTAGCAGTTGCAGAAAGCTTCTTGGTTAGGGTTGGGAGCCCTTTTCCACTTTCCCCTCTTAAGACTGGGATCTTGTCTGACTTGAACCTGTACAACAAGCTTTATGCATTGCTGCCAGTTTCTCACTTAATACATGTATTAGTTTTGCAGTATCTAGAAATCACTGTATCCTTGGAATTACCCATTCCCTCTGACTCTGATATTCTTTCTGGTGCCTCTTCCACATTAACTTTCTCAATTCGGATGGTAGGATCTTTGATACAGAGATCCATTTAGGACTGAGTGCTCACTCCTCTCAATCCTAAAGTCATTCTCTTCACTTTCTGCATGTTACCCACTTGTGGGTTTTCGAATTCCCATCTACCACAAGAAAAGGCTTCAGAATTGATGTCTTAGTGAAGAGCTAATATATGAGTATATAGAGGAAAATCATTAGAAGTTATTTTATTGCTAAGTTCCTTTAACAAAACAGTAGTATTTGTTTTTACCCCTAGCTCTATGGCCTATCTATTCTCAAGTTCTTTGGGATAAATCCAACTAGATGGTGGTAGACAATCTTTTTGATGGTTTCTTGGTTTCGGTTTTGCAAGTATTTTTATTGAATATTTTTGCATCTATGTTCCTAAGGGATATTGTTCTGTAAGGTTTTTGGTATCGAGTAATAGTGGCCTCATTAAAAGAATTATGAAATGTCCCTTCAGTTTCTAATTTGAGGATTATTGGCATTAATTCTTCTTTGATTGTCTGTTAGAATTCTGCACTGAATCTACCTGGTCCTGGCCTTTTTTGGTTGGAGGAGGTTTAATTACTTGAATGTATAAAATACTTTCAAGAAATGTATGTTGTTTATAACAAAATCTCAGTTGTTCAATTTTACCAATAAAGACTTGGGAGACAGATGTTGGGTTGAAAGCCTCTTAACTCAGAGAGACAGAGAAAGCATCCAGATGACCTTCCTCCTCAACCAACATCCCAGAAGGATTTCCCCCCTCTTTCACGTCATCTCAAACAGCCTCCTTCAAACTCAGTGCCCTTCCCTTCTACTTCCTGTGTATCTCTTTATCCATCTTCCTGACTTCTCCTTCCTCTATGTTTTTTTAATAATCATGTGTTCATTTCCTGTCAACTGGCTGCTTGTCCCACCTCTTGATCTATGGCTGATTTTATTTAACACTTTAAATATTGAATCAGAAAGCTCTTGGATTAAAGGTATGTGCTAAGACACTGCCATACTATAACTAAAAACAGGTTTTTCCAGTAGATAACACAATCTTGGGATTCACAGTATGATCAAATATCATGCAACATTTCCCCCTTTTTGTCTAAATAAAAAGGAAAGATTTTAACTCTCACGCAGTAAAACTATCAACAATAATGAAACTATTTCTGCCAAGCTTTCCACAATGTCCAGCTTGGTTGTATTGGGCAGTTTTAGGACTAAGTTTCTTTGAGTTCAATTTTCTGTAAAATACTTGTGTCAAGTTTCTATGAACTCAGCAATTTAACTGTCATGAGCTGTTTGTAGTCTGAAGCTGATCTTTGTATGGTGTTTGTCAGCTTACTGGCAGTCCTGGCTAGGTAGAACAAAGCCAACTCAAAGGTGCCCACTGGTTGCACATAACCTGTGGGCAGAAGAGGCATGGGACAATTTTTTCCCTATGGTTAGCATAATCACAGTCCAGGTGGTTTTGTCATTGCAGAGCCCCATCGTCATCTTGGAGACCTCAAAGTTTACTGTTAGAAATGGTCAGTTTATTGTAGAAAACTTAAACATGTTAAATGCCATATTCATGAGGATCTCAGAAAAGTTTGAGGACCATAATCTGTTAAGTACATCCATGGTATCAAACTTAGTACCTAGTTACCTGTTTCAGACTCTAACCTGAAAACATGTACAGAAGCTAGATGAAGTTTATTTCTAGAATTAGTACTTTATATGACTACTAGTATCATGACAGAAAGTTTATATATACATTATAATGAAAATAATCATAGATTTTGAGATAATATTTATACCTTAAGAAAAGTTTTAAAGAGTTGAACCAAAACCAAAAGATTATGAGATTAGTGGCAATAGAATAGTCCCTTGTTTTTTGTTTTCCTCTGTCCCATACCAGGTAGCTCTTCTGATATGAGAGAGAGATTTTGGATTTTCCTTTAACAAACATGCTTGGGATTAGAGAAGGAGCGAGTCATGCCCCAACTCCAGAGCCAACTTTTATTTTTAATTAAATTTGGAATACATAAAGGCCGTCTGCCATTTGGTATTTTGATAGGAATTAATTGAATCTGTATATTGCTTTTGGTAGGATGGCCATTTTTATTATGTTGATCCTACCTATCCATGAGCATGGGAGAACTTTCTTTCCATCTCCTAATGTCCTCTTCAATTTCTTTCTTCAAGGACTTAAAGTTCTTGTCATACAGGTCTTTTACTTCCTTGGTTAGAGTTGCCCTCAGGTATTTTATATTGTTTGTGGATTGTGAGAGGGTTGTTTCCCTAGTTTCTTTCTAAGCCCATTTATCTTTTGTGTAAAGAAGGGCTTCTGATTTTTTTTTCAGTTGATTTTTGTATCCAGCCACCTTGCTGAAGGAGTTTATCAGTTGTATTAGTACTCTGTTGGAATTTTTGGGGTCACTTATGTATGCTATCATATCATCTGCAGAGAGGGATAATTTAACTTCTTCCTTTCCAATTTGTATCCCCTTGGTCTCCTTTAGTGGTCTTATTGCTCTACCTAAAACTTGAAGTCCTGTGTTGAAGAGATATGGGGAGAGTGGGAAGCCTTGCCTTGTTTCTGATTTTAGAGGAAATACTTTAAGTTTCTCATCATTTAATATGATGCTAGCTACCGGCTTGCTGTATATTGCCTTTATTATTTCTAGGTATGATCCTGTATGCCAGTTCCCTCCAGGATTTTTAGCATGAAGGGATGTTGGATTTTTTTCAAATGCTTTTTCAGCATCTAGTGAGATGATCATGTGGTTTTTTTTGTTTTGTTTCTGTTGTTGTTGTTGTTTTTCTTTCATCTCTGTCTTTAGGTTTGGGAAGTTTACTTCTATGATTTTGTTCAAGATGTTTCCTGACCTTGGAGTCAGGAATCTTCTCTTTCCTCTATGACTATATATATATATATATATTAATTACTTCAAGTTACATCTCAATCATATTCCCCACCCTACTCTCCCCTCTGGTCCCACCCTGGCACCCTCTTCCCATCAAACCCCCCATCCACTTCCTTTTTTTTTTTTTTTAAGTTTCAGGTATATCTTTTTCCTCCCCAACAACTCCCCTTTCAGTCCAACAAATGGCTCTTTCTCTTATAACAAAAAATACAATACAAAACAACAGAAATAATTAGGCCATAATTATAAGAATTATAAGGCTTAGCATACATTCCCAATGTCCAGTCCATATGTATTTGGCACCTGACTTTAACATTCTACTATCTAACCATCTTCATGAGTTTAAAGTTCTATATCCAACTCGGCTTCCATTCTAACTTGCATCAAAATTTTAAAAGCACTTTTTAGATCCAGAACACCCTCTTAATTCCTAAACAACTCGAAATTTAACTGAGACCCTAGCTATCTAGTCTTCAATCACATCAGAGACCTGATAGGGATAAATATATCTGATTATACAAGAAGTGCAGGGAAGCCGGACGGTGGTGGCGCACGCCTTTAATCCCAGCACTTGGGAGGGAGAGGCAGGTGGATCTTTGTGAGTTCGAGGCCAGCCTGGTCTACAAAGTGAGTCCAGGACAGCCAGGGCTACACAGAGAAACCCTGTCTCGAAAAAAACCAAAAAAAAAAAAGTGCAGGGCCAGCAGCTTCCAAAACTAAGAAATGACATACCAGTGGCTGCCTGGACAGTTCCCAATTTCTTTCCATATATTACAGCATCAATCTTCAGCGTTTTGGTCCAGTTTCTCTGACAGACATTGATTGTAAAGCAAGAATTATGAAGGACTTGCCTACCCTGTCTTGGCAGAGCTAGGCTGTCAAATTACCTGCTTTTAAATTTTGTCCTTTTTTGTACAGCATTCTGTCTACACTTGGAGCAAAGGATTTTTCTTGCCAAGTGACAGGCTTGCCACTAATTCAACCATCTCCAATTGGAGATTCTTCAATGCTCATCTTCTACTTGGAGTAGAATACGGGGTGCTGTCAGGAGCTTACATGTCTCAAAATCAAAATAATCTTAAGTTATGAAAACATCTTTGAATGCCATATTCTGCAGATCTCTTGATGTTTTTGAACCACCTATATATCTCCTTATATTTGTATAAGCAAATGTTGCTTGTCTCTTAGAAACTTCAATTCTGATTAACTTACAAAATAACTGTGATAGACTGCCCTAGTACCTAACAAAATGACATGCTTGAATGACTATTAGTTTGCATTTCTTAATTATCCTAAGCAGTTTATGAGAGTTGCTAACAAAAGGCCAAAACTTAACATGTCATTTTTAGGCGTTACCTAGGTACAATACCTTAAAAAGTGTTAACCTTAATTTTTCATCAATATACAAAAATCAATACCAATGTGGCCAATATAGTCTTAATTTTGTATCAATATACAAAGATCAGTACCAATGTATTGGGACACTACTTTTGGGGGCGGCAAGTAATATTTTTCCTAGAGCATTTCTGTTTTTTGACAATATAAAAAGTATTATCTTTCAATTGAGACTAAAAAAAATTCTTTTGATATTTCAGAACTAGACAAACCTTTAAGTCTATATATTTTGAAATCTCAAAGGACAATTCACTTTGAATTTCGGCATGCCTTTTGTGAGTAGCTTTTAGATTAAATATGTGCACCACCACCCCCTGATCTAAGTTTTTCTCTATTTAGAGCTTGCTTTGTGTCAAGCTGGCCTTGAACTCAGAGATCTTCAGGTTTCTGTCTCTAGTGTGTTGGGATTAAGGGTTTATCCCTCTCAAATGATGGGATTAAGGGTGGGCACCATCCCCACCCTTTTCCTTGTAACTCTAGAATTTACAAGACAACTCTATACTGATCCTCCTGTCTCTGCTGGAGTTAAAGGCATGAGCTAACAACTACCCTTCTCACATATTTTACCTTATCTCCAAATTTTTTCAACTCTTGAAGGTTTAGAAAACCAGGTTGAATTGTAGTAACCTTTAATTTATTTACAGCACTTTAAACCTCTTATCTTTTTAATGCCAAACCATGAAAATATCCTTTATATCTACAAAGAAAACCTTTTAAGCTGATATCAAGAGTGTGTGAGCTATGTGGCAACCTGCAGTCTAACATTCTAATCTGAAATTAAGGCCTTTTTCCCTTTCATGCCAGTAAGGCAAGTATACTGTTGGTAAATTATAATTTGAAAATTTCATATTTTATTTTTATGATTTTTTTAAGCTTGCTAACCATTTTTTTTTTTTAAAGTATTATTTTGTTTTCTCAAGTTACTTCTAGAACGTAGTTTCCTCCCTCCTCCACTCCTGGCTCCTTTTTCCCTCCCTCCCTCCCTCATTATTCCTCTACTTGGTACTCCTTCTCCTCAGATGAGATGGGCCCTCACATATCATACTCTCTCAGTTCTTCAGTCATGTTAGAGCCAAGAGCTTCCTCTTGTAATGGGGCTTGATATGGCACACCATCTAGGGTAAGGTGTTCCACTAACCTGCAGCAGATTACATGACTCACTGCTGGGTGAAATTTTTCCTAGGATAGATATGCTAGGTTCCTATCTGTTTGGGACTGCGGGTTGTAGGGTGGTTATCCTGTGATGTATGGTTACTATCCACTGATAAGAGAGTACATACCATGTTTATCTTTCTGGGACTGAGTCAGCTCACTTAGGATGAGCTTTTCAAGCTCCATCCATTTGGTTTCGAATTGTATGATTTCCTTATTTCTGATAGCTGTGTAGTATTCCATTGTATAAATGTACCATGTTTTTTTTATCCATTCTTCAGTTGAAGGACATCTGCGTTGCTTCTAGTTTCTGGCTATTACAAATAAAGCTGCTATGAACATTGTTGAACCAATGTCATTGTGGTTTTGTTTCACATCTTTTGGATATATGCCCAAGAGGGGTATGGCTGGGTCTTGAGGTAAAGCTATTCCCAATTTTCGAAGATATCTCCAGATTGATTTCCAAAGTAATTTCACAAGTTTGTACTCCTCCCAACAATGGGGGAGTCTTCCTCTTTCTCCACATCCTCGCCAGGATGTATTGTCATTTGAGTTTTTGATCTTAGCCATTCTGAGGGGTGTGTGATGGAATCTCTCAGTTGTTTTAAGTTGCATTTCCTTGATGACCAAAGATGTTGAACATTTCTTCAAGTGCCTCTTGGCCTTTAGAGATTCCTCTACTGTAAATTCTCGGTTTGCTAAATATGCCATTTATTAATGGGGTTATTTGATTTTTTCGTGTTTAATTTCTTCAGTTCTTTATATATTTTGAATATTAGCCCTCTGTCGGATGTTGGGTTGGTGAAGATCCTTTCCCAGTCTGTAGGCTGCCGTTTTGTTCTAAGGACAGTATCCTTTGCCTTACAGAAATTTTCAATTTCATAAAGTCCCATTTATTGGTTGTTTGTTTTAGCGCCTGAGCTATTGGTGTGCTATTCAGGAAGTTGCTACCCGTGCCAATGAGTTCCAGGATTTTCCCCACTTTCTCTTCTATTAATGTTAGTGTGTCCGGATTTATGTTGAATTCTTTGATCCGCTTAGACTTAAGTTTTGTACAAGGTGATAAGTGTGGATCTATTTGCATTCTTCAACATGTTCACATCCAGTTAGACCAGCACCATTTATTGAAGATGTTTTCCTTTTCCATTATATGGTTTTGGCTACTTTGTTGAAAATTAAGTCACCGTAGGTGTGTGGGTTTGTTTCTGGGTCTTCAATTCGATTCCATTCGTCAACTGGTCTATTTCTATACCAGTACCATGCTGATTTTATTACTATTGCCCTGTAGTACAGCTTGAAATCTTGGATGTTGATCCTACCTATCCATGATTGATTGATGATTGATTTGGCTATTCTGGGTTTTTTGTTATTCCATAGGAAGTTGAGAATTGTTTTTTCCAGGTCTGTAAAGAATTGAGTTGGTATTTGGATAGGAATTGCATTGAATCTATATATTGCTTTTCGTAAGATGGCCATTTTTATTATGTTGATCCTACCTACCCATAAGCAAGGGATATCTTGCCATCTTCTGATACCGTCTTCAATTTTTTCTTCAGGGACTTGAAGTTCTTATCATACAAGACTTTCACTTGCTTGGTTAGAGTTACCCCCATGTATTTTATATTATTTGTGACTATTGTAAAGGGTAATTCCCTTATTTCTTTCTCAGCCCATTTATCTTTTTTGTAAAGAAGGGCTACTGATGTTTTTGAATTGATTTTGTATGCAGCCACCTTGCTGAAGGAGTTTATCAACTGTCGGAGTTCTCTGGTGAAATTTTTGGGGTCACTTATGTATACTATCATATCATCTGCAAGTAATAATACTTTGACTTCTTCCAATTCGTATCTCCTTGATCTCCTTTAGTAGTCTTATTGCTCTAGCTAAAACTTCAAGTACTATGTTGAAGAGATACCGAGAGAGTGGGCAGCCTTGCCTTGTCCCTGATTTTAGAGGAAATGCTTTAAGTTTCTCTCCATTTACTTTGATGTTGGCATTGGCTTGTTGTAAATTGCCTTTATTATGTTTAAGTATGGTCCTTCTATGCCTGATCTCTCCGAGACTTTTAACATGAAGAGGTGCTGGATTTTGTCAAAACCTTATTCAGCATCCAATGAGATGATCATGTAGTTTTTTTCTTTTAGCTTGTTTATGTGGTGGATTACATTGACTTGGACTCAGAGGGGATCTCAGCTGCCTTTTCCCTGTCAGAGGAGCTGTGTTCCAGGGTAGACTGTCTGGGTTGGCTGGGCTTCTAACAGATTCCCTATAGCTAGCTAGCATGTCAGGACTGTGCATATGGACCTCCCAAGCTACACTCAGGGGGGTCTCATGATCAACCTGTGCCTCTCTGTCAGAGGTTCTGTGGTCCACCTCAACGTCCCCTCACCCCCCTTTGGCCGCACACTACAGTCCAGGACTGCTTCGTTGCTCCAGGTGGAGATCTCAATGCCTTGACTGAGTCTTTAGACTGAGTAGCCTGCTGTAGTGAGCACAGGCAGGGAGTTCCAATATGGAGTTCACAAGGTGTCTACAGCTCTTGGACTCAGCAAATCTAAGCCGCCTTTTGCCTGCCTGAATCACAGTGTTCCAGAGCAGCCTGCCTGGGTCAGCAGGGGCATCCAACAGTCCCTCTGTAGCTAGGGTGTCAGGATTGTGGTCATGGCCCTCCCAATCTACTCTAAGATGATCTCAGAGCCAGCCTGTGCCTCTCAGATTGAGACTCTGAACCGGTGCAGCCTGGTATCTCTGACTGCACACAGTGATCCAAAACTGCTTTACTGCTCTGGGCTGAGAAGTAGATGCTGTGCCCTAGTGCACAGTGGGGAGCCCAGCCAAGAGGAAAGGCAAGGGGTGCGGCAGGGAGTTCCAATTTGTAGTCTATAGTCCTGTCCACAGCGCACTTGGGCTCAGGGAAGCTCAGCGCCTGCCAGCTCCATCCCCCAGTTACAGGTCAACCAGATACCACCATGCTGCAAATCCCACGGAGAATTACCCTCAGTCTTACCATAATGGTAAGACTGGGTGTCAGAACGCCTGCATGGACTCTGGGGACTCAGGAAATTGAGGAGGGCCTCTCTTTGGGGTCGAAACAGCCAGCTGAGGTCCTGAAAAGATGATCCCATCTGCCTTCTCTTCCACTGCGGTAGAGAGTGTAGTCTCCTGGCTGGAAGTGCTCCCTGTCCAATATCTGGCAACTCTGATCTAGTGTCTATATTTCCAGTACAGAGTTCTTTATTGTCCCTGGCTTTTCTGGGCAAGCCCACATAGGCTTGTGCTTCACAAACTGCCGTTCAGCAGGAGTATTTCTCTCCTGTGGTCCTGTCGGTCTTCCTGACAATCAGAATGTTTCCAAGCCTATGGCTACCATCTTGCCCCTACCCTCCACCCACCCACACACACACACTGTAAATTCTTATGTGCCTGCCTCTGCTTCCCAAGTGTTTGGATTAAAGGTGTGAATCACTACCTGGCAATGGAGTATAATAGTTATTCTCATAGGGCTGTCCTGGTTTAATTTGGTTCTCCATTTCCCCCTTGCTTTTAGCATAAACTTTCAAATTTTATCAGTCTTGCTTATTGAATCTGAATATGTTCCCTGGAAAATTTTAATATTATAGTCTTAATTAAACATGATGCCAATTTTTCCCCTTTTTCGTTATTTTCAGCCATTTTGTCTGTCTTGGCTGCATGAGCTAAATAAATTTGGTGTCTTTGCTAGGCTTTGCCATTTCCACTCAGGCTTTCCATGTCCAGATATCTTTGCCACTTACCTGCCAGTTAGTAGTTTTTTTGACCATTTTTATGACAATACAACTATATCATTACACATGCACCATGAATTGGAGAACATATTTTCAATTTGCTTTCCTAGTTTTTTGTCTTATAGCTAACAGTGCCAATAGTGCTGTGCAGATTTTGTGGTTCCTGCCTCATTATTAGCCGTTCCATCTCCTGGTCTACAGACTGCTGTTTTCTATTAGTTTTGGTTCCCTAAGTGGTTGATAAGCCATGAGTAAACTGTACGTTAGCCAAATGTTGTAACCATTCCGTTGGTCCCCACAGTTCAATAGGTACCTCTCTTGGGGCGTGTGAGTGGTTTAGGAATGGGGATTATAGGCAACTGAGCTATTTCTTTAGTGCAGGAAGGCACAGGCCCCTTAGCTACCACATCCTGGTTGTGAAGAAATTCAGATAGGTACTCACTGTATTCCCTTTCCTTCCATGGCTAAGCCTGCAGCCTGTAAAAGATTCTGCCTTTGAACAGATCCACTTCGTCATTGTAAGGGGTGCCCTATGACCATAAGGTGATTGGCAATTGAGTATAAGGTTTTCCATGTCTTGGAAAATGTCCAGATTTGTTTCTCAAAGAGGGAATATTTGCTCTCCATATATGGAAAGCATTTACAAATGTAACCCTTTCTTTTAGGTGTTCCAGTTTGGTGAAATACAGATTCCTCAGAGCAGTTGTAATGCCCCCTTTTCATCTTTAATTTTATTAACTTGTATCTTCTCTGTGTTTTTTAATTTGGCAAATGTTTTGTCGGTAGTGATTTTCTCAAAGAACCTACTCTGTTTCACTCTTTCTTTGAATTGTATTGTGTTTGTTTCTGTTTTACTGATTTCAGCCCTGAGTTTTGATTATTTCTTCTCGTCTGTTCTTTTTTGTGTGCTAGGTGTTATTCTAGAGCACTGATTTTCAACCTTCCTAATGCTGTAACTCTTTAATACAGTTCTTCATGTTATGACCCACAATGATAAAAGTTATTTTGTTGCTACTTCATAACTGTGATTTTGGTACTGTTATTGGTTATAATGTAAATATCTGATATACAGACTATCTGACATATGAAAAGGTGATTTGACCCCTAAAGGGATTATGACCCTCAGGTTGAGAATCACTGTTCTACAGCATTCAGGTATGACATTAAGTTGCTAATGTGAGATCTTTCCAATCTTTTGATATAAGCATGGTCTTTTAATGTATGCACTTGTCTTTTAGAACCACCTTCATTGTGTCCCGTAGGTTTAAGAATGGTGTCTTTTCATTTTAATTTAGCTCTATTAAGTTTTTAAATTCCTCCTCACTTTCCATCTCTGCCTACTTTTCATTCAGTAGTGAGTCGGTTTCTATGAGTTTATATATTTTCTGTTGTTGATGTTAAATCTCCTGTGGTCAGAGAGGATGCAGTTTACTCCCATCTGTTGAGACTTGCTTTGTGTCCAGCTAATCAGTTTTGGAGGGAGGTCCATGATCTCCTTAAGTGTGTTCTTTTGCACTTGCTTGAAATGTTCTGTGCATATTTGGTAGATCTATTTCATGTATGGAGTCATGTAGCTCCAGCATGTCTCTGTTTAGTTTTCGTCTGTTGGGGAGAGTGTGGTACTGAAGTAATCCACTGTCACTAATTGAGTGACAGATGTGCTTTGAGTTGTACTAGTGTTTCTGTGATGAAGCTGGATGTCCTTGGGTTTGGCGGATACATGATTAGAATTCCAATATCATCTTGGCGGATTTATCTTTGATGAATATTAAGTATCCTTCTCTATCTCTTCTGATTAGTTTGAGTTTAAATTCTATTTTGTCAAATCATAGGTCTTCACCTGCTTGCTTCTTGTTTTGCCTCGAATATCTTTGTTCCATCCATCCTTTTACCCTGAAGTGTTGTCTATCCATGGTGTTCAGGTATGTTTCTTGGCTACAACAGAATGATGGATTATTTTTTCTAATCCATTGTTAGTCTGTGCTTTTTATTGAGAAATTGAAACCATTGATGTGGACAGTTGTCACTGATCTCTGTTTTATTGATTCTTGCTACTTTGTTGTTATGGTGTGGGTTTCTTCCCTCTTTTGATTTTATGGTCTGGGAGTATTTATTCCTCGTGTCTTCTTGAATGTGTTTAACTTCTTCAAATTTCCATTTTCCTTCTAGTGTCATCTGTAGAGATGAACTGATAGATTTGCTTAAATTTGATTTTATCCTACAATGTTTTTCTCTTTCCATCTATTTGATTAACAGTTTTTCTGGTTATGGTAGCCTGTGCCACCATCTGTGTTCTCTCAGAGTTTGTAGACCATCCATCCAGTCCTTCTGGCTTTTAGAGTATCCCTTGAGAAGTCAGATATTCTTCTAATTAACCTTCTTTTATATGTAATTTGGCCTTTTTCTCTTGCAGATTTTAATATCCTTTTTCTGAACAGTTAGTGTTTTGATTATTATGTGTTACAGGGAACTTTTCTTTCTAGTCTAGTCTATTTGGTGTTTTGTCTGCTTGATAAGAACATCCTTAGGTTGGGGGAAATTTTTTTCTGTGATTTTGTTGAAAATATTCTCTGTGCTGTTGACCTCTGTTTCCTCTCCATCTTCTGTCCCTATTGTTTGTAGTGTCTCAGATTTCCTTGATGTTTTCTGCCTGAATCTCCTTTAGATTTAACATTTTTTGACTGAGGTATCCATTTCTTCTACCTTATCGTCAACATCAGAATCCCTTTTACATGTCTTGTGACCTGCTGGTGAAGCTTACCTCTTAACATTTTTCCTTGGTAACCTAAATTTTTAATTTCCACTTTTATTTCAGTTTGGGTTTTCTTTAGTGATTCTATTTTGTTGTTGTTGTTGTTGTTAGATTTTATTTCCATGTCTTGAATTGTTTTTATATTTCATTCAAGTATTTATGTTTTCATGCTCTTTATTATGTGATTTGTTCATATTCTCCTTAAGGTCCTTAAACATATTCATAATTGCTATTTTGAAGTCTTTTTCTTGTTTCAGCCATATTGCATTTCTCAAGACCTACTGTAATATGATTTCTGAGTTCATTACAGTGAGGGTATATTGTCTTTGCTTTTACTATGCGTGTTCTTGTATTGGTGGTATAGCCATCTGGAGTTATGATGATTAACAAGTGTTACTACCTATTCTTTTCTATATTAGGTTGGTAGTCTCTTCTTTGGTTACTGTTTCCCTCTCAGGATCTTAAGCAATTGACATAGATCTGAGGTCACTGGTAGAGAGTGCTTATGTGGGTTAGTAGCTGACAGAGAGGAAAAGAGATGGGTTAGGAGAAAAAACTGAGAGGGACTCTACAGCAGAGCTAAGGAAGTCTGGTCCACAACAAGAGGAGGGTTTGGTGCCCAAGGAATGGAGGGCTGGTAGCAGGAGGGGCTCCTGAAAGTAGGCTGCTGTAGGACAAAAATATGTCTGGAGGGATCTGGATAAAAGGGGTAAGGAGACCCTGGGTTTATACCAAGGTTTGTACCAGTGAATTGAGTTGGGATGAGAGGAGGGGCACCTACAAACATGCTGCTACAGGACTGCAGGTTATACTGAAGAGATCACAATAGAGGACAGTGAAAAGCACCTGAGTCCCAGTCCTGTGTGGGAAGTTGGGGCTCCTGAAGAAAGTGTTTGATTGAGAGTGTCCACAAGAAAGAGCTAAGCTGTATGTAAAGGAAGAGGAATGGAGATAGGATTGGCAGAGGGGCATCTACAAGCAAGCTGCTACAGGGTTGAGGGTGAGCCACATTTTGTTTTATCCCAGGCATTGTGTATATCCCCCATGCGCGTGCGCGTGTAATCCCAAAGTGGGCCTACATCTTCGGTAAGGCCATTAGTATGAGTAACTGAGAATTTGTCAGTTGTTGGCTTGATGTAGACTTTGTTAGTACTATATATAATAAACTTTAGCATGTCATTTAGATTTACAGCAATAGACTCTGATTTCTTTGGTGTTTTTTCTCAGATTTTAGGTGCTATAAGATCTTTTCTCAGTGTTCTTACTTCTGAGGCAGTGGTTTCAACCTTCCAAATTCTGTGACCCTTTAATACAGTTCCTCGTGTTGTGGTGACCCCCCAACTGTAAAATTATTTTGTTGCTACTTCATAACTGTAATTTTGCTACTGTTATGCATTGTGATGTAAATATCTGATCCACAAGATATCTTATCTGCCACCCCTGTGAAAGAATTGTTCAGGCCCTGAGAGGGTCACAGTTCACAGGTAGAGAGCCATGCTCTAAGCAATCACTTGGACACTACCACATCATAGAAGGACTTCCTCCATGCTTCTCTCCTATGTTATAGGTCACGCCACTGGATGGGTATATTCCTCATTGTGGTGGATAGGCTTTGGGGGTAAGCCAGGTCCACATTGCAGATTGCTGCTTTTGGAGCCATCTCAAAGCATTTGTACATCAAGTTAATCCTCCTTCCATTCCTTAAATACAGTCGAATTCTGCCTTCTATCAGTGGCAATGGAGACTTTCTAGTCTCCTCTGAAATACTGCATCTCTGCATGTATATTGATGTGAGATCCTGAACCAAGTAAGTAACTTTGGTTCCTCCTAGATTCTCTTGGTTTTAAAAACAATGACTCTTTTACCAGGGTGCACAGCAGCAGGGGTTCCTACCAATTCCATAGAAACAAATAGATTTTCCTTCTGCTCTTCATAGAAAAGCAGCCTATTTTTCCCATCTGACCAAGGGCAGAAGCTTTATTATTTTCCAGGAGTCTACAGGTATTTCCTTTGTGTAAGAAAAAAAAAATGATCCTGTGCCTATATTTCAGTGACAGCCAGTTGTCTCTGGCCCACTGCAGCCACCTGGGAAGTTTCTCTTTTATTCTAACTTACTCCTTTATCATATCTTTTTCATCACAGAATTTTATCACTTCTTCTAAGATACTAAGTATATGTAAGTAAAGACATACTTTTCTCATGGCAGCTTCCCAGTGTAATGAAACTGGCACACTAGCTATGTTTTGCTATCAAATTTCTTTAAAACTTACTCCATTGTCATGTTTTCTTCTGTTCTTTTTCTTGTTTTATTCTGCAAAAATGAAATAGTTACTGGGCCCAATCTGTTCCATAATAGGGCTTATCACTCTTGATTGGTTTACTACCTTGATTCTGTCATAGGTTCAAGGAAAAATGTGATTCTGTAGATTATTTGGCTCTTGTTGCTTTCTACATCCCAAACTAAAGCTGTAACAGTAAATTTATATTTATCAAGCATATATTTATTAAAACTACCTAACAATTGCCTATAAAGTTCCTAAATCCTAAAGCCTGAACCCTAACTCTAAAACCTAATTCATAACACCCTAATACCTGTAATACAAACATTTAATACTAACCTAAGGTTTCTCAAAAGGATATTTTCCTCTGGGTGTGGATCCTTATGAATGGCTGGCTTTCATCAAATCTTTTAGTCTTAAAGTCTCTGAATTTCATTCGCCAGATCTTAAGGCAGTTTATAAATTTAATCTGTTTCGACCATTAAGGTGGGGTGGCCCTTGTATCAAATAAGAATTGCTTCTGCAATTTTAAAGTTTTCTAGGCTCACCATTAAGATGATTTGGCCCTCCAAGGATGTTCTGGCTTGGATGCTCTGGACTGCAGCAGCTTTCCATTGACTCCTCTTGTCTGGAACTCTAAAGTCTGCAGCAGCTTTCTGTGGCCTGCTTTCTCTCTGTGGCAGCTTTCCGAGTTGGACCAAATGGTGTATGTTGTCACGTTCTCCACCTCGCGGATCACTGATGGGGATCAGCAGATGAAGTAGGAGGAGAGAGTTACCACATGAATCTTGACTTAAATCTCTTCACCTGTCATAATGGATTGGCAGAAGTTTCCTGTGCTTCCAATCATCCTCTTGGGCAATGTGTCCCTTCAAAGCTTTCTTGCACAGGGCCAGAGACCTCGCATCTGTTGCCATGGATCCTGGCGGTCACCTCATCATGCCCCAGCCCAAAGTCCCATGATCAAAAAACTGATATCCTTGACAGGTTCCCAAGGACATACCATGTCAGATATAAATCTTTTACCTTAAAGTCCAGGCTTTTGCTAGTCCAAGATCGCTATGCTATTAAATGCTAACACTAACCCCACCACAAAAAGCAAAACCAATAATTCATATTTGAATGAGTTTGTCTATGTGTGTAAAGTCTTCTGAGTCCTAAGGTAAAACTGTTGCCTAATGTAAGTTTAATCATTTTGTTTATTTCTCATCGGTTTTATTTTTTGTTTTGTTTTGTTTGGTGAAACAGGATCTCACTTCTTTCCCAGATTGGTTTGGATTTTGCTCATTTTACCCCAGGGTGACTTCAAATTTAGGATTCTTCTGCCTCTTCCTCTCCAAATTCTGTGATTCTAGTTAGATACCACAAAGCCTAGCCAAAGACTAGACATTTAGTTGAATCTTGGCAGCTAGTGTGTATGTGTATGTGTGTGTGTGTGTACACACGTATGTATAAATGTATGTATGTACATATATATGTACTTGAGGTTCACAGGGATTTCCTCAGAGGTGCATCTCCCCTTCTAGGATAGCTGTCCCCGGAGCTTGTTTCATTGTTGGTTTAGCTTATTGCTGTGACTTGTTCATGTCAACTGCTCTAATATTCATGGTTCATAAAATGTTCCCATATGAAGAAACAGAAAGATAGAAAGAGTAGTAAGGTTCTTAAATATTTGTTCTAGACATGCTAGGTTTTAAGAAATTAGTACAGGTGTTAAGTTTCCATGGTCCTCAGTGACCTAAAGGAATGACTTTTTTTTTTTTTTTCAGGAAATTTTATTCCTATCCCTAAGGAAGTAATTGGTAATGAACTGAATGAACTCAAGTTTTCTAATACTCTTCTTTTCTTTTTGGTTTTTTTATTCCATCATCTACATTTTTATCAAGAGTTTTGGAGGCTGGAAAGGCAAATGTCATTTTACCAAAAAGTTCTCCAAGTGGGATAACTCATGTGATTGCCAGTAATGCAAGAATCAGTGCTGAGAGAGAACAAGAGAACTTTAAGGCTCCATTTTATCCAATTCAGTATTTAGGGGATTTTCTTTTAGAGGTAAGTAAAATGAATATTAGACATTTTAAAATGTTTGTTTTTATAAAACACTGAAGGAATGAAATCAAGTCATTCCTATGTAGGTCCCAGGGGATAGGTTCTAGGTTCCCCCTCGGATACCAAAGTTTACAGATTCTCCACTCTTCAGCCCTTTATGTAAAATAGCATAGGATTTATATTATTTATCTATATCCACCTTCCTGTACTTTAAATTACCTCTGGATTGTTACAGTGCCTAAAAGGATATAAATACTTCATAACTAGGTGTTGCTCTCTGTGGACTAATAACTACATGTTAAGTATAGGTCACATATAATTCAGATATAAATACAAGTAAGAATGATTGAAAAATCATTGTCGGTGGCAAGTACTAGAAAACCAATGAAACTAATTCAACATGACAGTTATCCTCTCTCAGAATGGTAATGAGGGCCAATGAAAGAACAAGTTTTGGGATTGATAAACCAGAAACTCGGGTATCAGCAAGGGTTCAGACTTTATGTTTTTCTTGGTTGTTTGAGACATAGTCCTGCTATATAGGCCACGTTAGCCTGGAACTTATGATTCTTTTGCTTCAGCCTTCAGGAGTTCTGGAATTATACAAGGGCTATGATGAGTGTCCAGATTCTCTCTTAACATTCTCCTGTCTATAAGACTATCTTCTTTTCAAGACTAGGATTGTTTATGATCAAAGATTAACTACTAGTAAAAAATTATTTCATAACCCTATCCAGAGAGGTAAGCCTGTTGGTGGCTTTTTGCTTTTTATTTAAGAATGGAAAGTATGAGATTTTAAACACAGAGGGGCAAAATTACTAATATATGTTAATTGTTGATCTAAGTAAGTTTTTTCAGAAAAGAGAAGTTACTTTAGAATGCTTAAACTTCTTTGGACTGTCTACTTAAGGAAACTAAGACATCTGAGGAGATGGCTCCATGATCAAAGTGTGAGGACTTGAGATCAGTTCTCTAGAACCACGTAAAGCCAAACAGGGCAGCCCACATCTGTGATCCTAGAGTCCTATGCCGAGATGGGCGATGAAGACAAGACCATCCCTGGAAGCTCATGGGTCAGCTAGCCTAGCATGTACACACAGCAGCAAACAATAAGAGATCCTGTCTCAAACAAGGTGGTGGAAGGTAAGGACACCTGAACTTGTCCTCTAACCTCTACCCATGGCACATGTGCATACACAGGCCTACACACACACACATCATTTACACACAAAAATTTTCTTAAGAGAATTAGAATGAATTACTGGGAACTTACAGAAATCAGAATAAGAGGAAACAAAATGACTTTCTGAGTTAAATCAAATAATTTATTTTTTACCTAAATTTATACTTTACATGTTCTGAGACAACAAGAAGTTATTTTCTGTGCCAGTAGTATGTGCAGTGGTATGTCGCTTTGTGTGTAAAAGCCAATTCCTTGTTGCTGTGACTGTGAGAATTCTTAGAACTGCTGCTGTATGGCAGCGGCGTGGACACTGAACACTCTACTGATCACCTAGCCCTCTCCTACATACATCTATTTCTTTGTGGTTACATTATAGCTATTCCACTTAGACTTGATGAAATTGAGATACAGTGAATTAAATGAACTTCCCGACATTCTATAACTCTCATCGTATTTTTAGACTAAAACACCACTTAGTAAGTTTTGTTTTCTTTACTAAAAAATAAATTCTCAACCCCATTTGCCACATCTCCCACTTGTGGTATTTTTAGGTTTTATTCAGTAACTTTTTCTGTAAGTAGTTAAAAATTGTGTAACAGCTTTAAACAATACCACAAGATAGTTATTAATTATGAAATCTCCATTTAAGGATCAAGGAAAAACATCTTGAAAACTCTTCTGTACCTTAGCTCAGGGAAGCTGAGGAAGGAGTGGAAAGGCAATAAGATCCAGAGCACCAAGGAGTTTTCTGTGAGATCCTGTCTTTAGCTAATGTCAGAGCTGTACTCATACAGTCTCATTAACATGACTCTGTAAACACGAGCAAGAGCAACACCAAGAGGCATGCCGAGTTGCATGGGAGAAAGCCCATGAGTTGTTTACAGACAACTACAGCCAGCTAAGGAGTGCTGGGAATGGGAGAGATAATTTTCCTCAGGAAGAGCACAGCAGCAGTTGCTTCATCGATTTACAAAGTAGTCAGCCCTGAAAACAAACATTATTGAGCAGGTTGTAGTCAGTAATATATGCACCTATAAACAACAGTTTGTTGGGAAGAAAAGAGGCCATGAATGTTAAAACAAGCAAGGAGGGTTTGGAAGGAGGAGAAGGGCGAAATGATGTAATTGTTTTATAATCTCAAAAAGGAAAGGAAATGATCCCACCCCTAAGACAAAAAACAAGGTATAGTCAGGCATTCTGTCACACATCTAGAATCCCATCCCTTGGGGAAACTGCCATAGGATATCCAAGGCCAGTCAAAGCAACATGGGGATTTCCAGGCCAGCCTGAGCTGGATGAGCTATATTAGTAAGGCCCTGTTTTTGTTGTTTTGTTTTCTCAAAAACTGTTAAGTCTGTGTTAAGAACTATGAATTCAAAACACTACTATTTGTTACTTGACTCTACAGATTCTTAATCTTGTTATTAATCTCATAATCCTTTCTCATGAATGACATTCAATGACAAATGCCTTGGTGGAATATTAGAATTAGACCTTGAGAGGTAGGCTAGCTCACATTGCCACTGTAGTGTTGCCTTCTACCTAGGTAATGCACTCTCTGAATCAGTGGGCTTTTAGTTATACAGTGATATATATAGTACTATACTGCATAAAACAGACTAGATATGAACTTCTTTCCAAATGATAGATGTGGAGAAAAACCTAACAATGCTTAAAACTTACTTGGGGTTAAACAAATATTTATAAATAAGGGATAAAAAATGAATATATTTAAAATAATTTCTGTAAATCTAATGAATAATAAATTGAAGAAAATAATGGTAAATATTGTTAGTTTAGAGAATTTATATTGACCTTTTCTTTTTAAATAATATTTTTATTATTTCTTTGAGAATTGTAGGATGTATATTGATCATATTCCCCTCTTCCAATTCCTTCGAGATCTACTCCTAACTCCCTACCCTCCCTCCTTTATTTACTTGCTCTCACTGTCGCCCTCTCTTTTCATACTCCTTCTCTCTTCCTTTCCTTTTGTCTCTCTCAATCCATGGAGTCCAGTTTGTTGGACACCTGCGTTTGGTGTTGGGCTTACCATGGAGTGTGGCTGAAATACCAGAAAACTTATTCTTCTTTTCTCAGCAGCTAATAATTGTCAATGGTTTTTGAGCTAAATGTGGGAACTATGTGCCCACTTCCACTCCAGTACTGAAATATTGTCTGGTTTGAGCTTGCACAGGACGTGTGTGTGTGTGTGTGTGTGTGTGTGTGTGTGTGTTTTGCAAGCATGTATCTGAGCAAGAGGTTATCTTCAGGTACTGTCCCTCAGGAAGCCACATCTGTACATGGCTCCAGGGATTTGTACCTCACTCTGGGCAAAGAAATGACAGACAGATGGACACAGAAAAGATGAGAATTGGGTAGTCTGGGCTCTCAGATGGAATGCCTCAGTACTCCTGATGCTAAGTGTTTATTATATACAGGGGAACAGTGAGGGATTTTTTGTATACAGCTGAACAAGGAGGCAAGTTATCGCATACAGATAAGAAAGGAGGCAAGGTTTATGGAGGTTAAGGTTAAGGTTAAGCTTCTTGCCCTGTTTGAATTACTGCCCTCACTGCGTTTGTTGATATGGAACTGTAAGTGAAATAAACCCCTGTCCTCCTCAAATTGGTTTTGTCATGGGTCATGGTGTTTCATCAGAGCCATAGTAATTTTAACTAAGACAAGGGGTGGGGGTAGTGGAGAATTTCTCTGATAGAATGACCATGTTGTTTGGGGAAGGATTATAGAAGGTCTTTGGAAGTCGGGGCTAGAAAAGCCATTGAGTGTTGAAAGTTCAGTGAGCTTGGAAAATAAAAATATTAAGAGTAGGTACAGATGTTGGAGCCCTGTTTGTGAAGTTTCAGAGGGAAGCAAAGACCCTACTGGGCATTTTACATGAAGTATCTATGGTGTCTAGTAATCTGGAGCTGAAGATTCAGCTGTGATTAACAAGAAACCAGAATCACTAAAGTAAAACCTTTGCTTATAAAGGGACAATGGATGCTGGTCCACTGGGACTAAAGAATGTGCTGTGATTAAGAAGAGACCAGCATCATTGAGGTGAAGTCTTCCAGGAAGTGTTTTCTTAGGGTCGCACACAGAAGCTGTGTTGTAGAAGTGGCCATGGGTGTACCTTGTGCTGGCAGCTGAACTAGGTAGTATAAGAGTACTCAGGTGGCACTAGTTTTGAAGACGTATGTGAAGGGGCCATGGAGAGCAACTGATGCTTGGGACTGTATGGCAGGGCTGGAGTCCCTGAAGAGAATCCAGTAGAGCCTATTGGTGAAGGTGCAGCCCAGATACAGCATGGCTCCCCAGCATTTTGGTGATGTCAGTAGCATGGATGATCACCAAAAATAGCAGCAGCAGTGATGTGGAGCCAGCCCATCCACCATGTGGCGTTTACATTGGCCTTGGGAGTGGAACTAATAGCTTTATGCTGAACTTTATCATTTCCTGTGTAATTACACTTTGCTTCAATTTAATTTTTTTATATATTGCATTAATTTTTGAGTCTTTAACTTAGAATACTTGTATAATCCATCCTAATGTATGGATCTCTGAGTAGCTACTAAAAAGGATACAAAAGTAAACACTATGTTTCTCATCTTTTTGCTAATGATAATAGATGTTCCTTTGCATTTTGTTTAACTGAAATATTTGTGGAATTAGAACTGATTTTAACCATTCATTGTTCTGTGCTTATCTTCTTTCAAGCTTTTGAAGTTAAAAAACTTTTTTTGCCATAAATTGTTTCAAATAGCAATTGTTTATGTACTTAGGCAGATTGTTTAATAGGGAGGAAAAGAAGTTCTAATTTTCTGAGTTTTACTTTAATTTCTGTGAATTGATAAAGAAATTCAGTCACTCCAGGAAAACCAGGGCTAGACAGAGAAACCCTGTCTTGAAAATCTAGAAAAGGAAAGAAAGAAATTCAGTCACTTGTTCCTCAGGATTATTCTCAGGCTAGTATGAAAATACAGCCTGCTGAAGGGGGCTCTTACCTGCAGAGGGATCCCCCACAATAAGGGAACCAGTATGGTAGGCAGTTGAGATTCTGTTATAATTGTTTCCTAAGAAGATGTTAGTCTTCCATTGTTTTTGTGAAAATGTGAATCTGTGGACACTTGCATGAGGACAGCATGGGAACCATCATGTGCACAACTTTTCTTCTAGCTTGTTATCTTTCTACTGCATATTTTTTAAAGACTTAGAAAATGGTTTATAAACTCAGTTCAGATCTTTTTAAGACCCTTTATTTGCAATAGAGGGATGTAAGGTGATCCACTTTGTTACTTTTCTGTAAGACATGTACTGAATTATCTTGCAAATGAGAAATCCTATCAATAAAAAACTGAAAAAATAAGCATTTTATCCACAACTTGACAATTTTAAATTGTCTAGTCAATTCTAGATTGTACCTTGTAGGTGTGTGTGTAGGTGCATGTTGGTCCACTTTTGAGTGTAGAGGCCAGCTTGTGATTGTGGAGGCTAGCTGTTAACTTGGATAACATTCTTTGGGACTCATCTACCATATAGATTGGTTGCTTTTATTTTGTGGGCTTTGTTTTGTTTGTGTTTTCTGTTATTTTTTTTTTTATTTTGTGTTTCTTGAGACAAGATTTCTTCAGCTTGCTAAGTAAAGCTATGCCAGCAAGCCCTAGAACCTGTCCGACTCCACTTCCCAAATGCTGGGATTGTAAGTGTGTGTTTGCAGACACAGCTGTTTTATTTGTCTGGGTTTTAGGAATTGAATCCAGGTCTTCATGATAACCTGACCAACAGGTTACTGGCTGAGCTCTCACTAGCCCTGAATTGTAACTATAACTAGCACAGGACTATATAAATTGTGTTTGTCCTTGATGACTCATAGATAGGATTGTTACTAGAGAAAGTCTGTCCATAAAGGAACAATTTTTAATATTTGAGTTCTAATCTTAATGCTTAAAAGGCTATATGAAATATTTTTGTCTTTGATTACTCCATAAATAGCAGTTACTAGAAAAAGCATTCTTTTGGGGGGGAGGGGGTATTTGTTTGTTTTTGTGACATACAGAAATCACTAATATTTGGAAAATTTGCCATACGTGGTGGTTCCTTGAAATATTTTATCACTGTTTAGGAGGACTTGTTTGACCAAGAAACTAATATGCAATTATATATTAAGTTGAAGTCCATACAATATATATAATAGATATGCATAATAACATTATTACACTTATTTAGTGGCCTAAAAAATTTTATTCACATACAGAAAGAAATTCAGAATGATGAAGATTTCCAAATCAGTTCTGGGTGGACCAAATACAACAATCAAGAAAAAAGCAAAGATTTTAAGAAAGACACAGGATTTCTTGAAATGAGAGGTACTGGAGAGAGCATGTATAGAACTCAGGTAAAACTTTATGATCTAGACATTCTCTGAGATTTCATAAAGAATTGTAGAAGGGGACTGATTCTTGGTAGAAATAATATTTGAGATCCGAAAGCAAATATGTTAACCCTATATTTTTAGCCTGTGAATTGAGCATATTGGAAAGTTTTTGTAGCTCTGTTTTAGAACTCTTTGAAATAATACACATGTGCCTAGAGAAATGTAGAGTACTCAGTATTCTCAGCACATGCTCCTTAAAATTCTTGAATGTGTAATGCATCGTGTGCTTCCTAGAACTTTGTTCACCCTTTGTTGCACTCTGTTCATAAACAGTCAAAGCCAACTGCATGACTTGCATGTTGAACAAAAAATTTAAAGCAAATTAATTTGTATTAACATGGAGAACCAGATGACAGCAAAACAACAGGAAGGTTGAAACCTTGTGCAATGTTTGAGGCATTAGTGATAAACAACAGCAGCAAAACATGCACTTTTGGTTCTGCTGTAGAAAAGCAGATGTTCGTTCACACTGTGTGCAGTCAATCTGCTCAGTTAGGTCTTCAAGTCAGCAGCTCCGTAATTACTACTCTAAACTGGGCATTCTTATGTCCAAATAGAAACTCATGGTATTCATGCAAGGAAATTTGGAAGATTTTAAATTCTGCAGTTTCTTAAGAAATCACACGTGACAAGTTTAGCTAAAGCTTTACAAAATTAAAATACTTCATTCAGCCTTTTGGCTCTGACTTTTCCTGAATACAGTGGTATTTGTATGATCATGTGCAAGTTTAGTAAAAGGCTTTCTTAATTGATGTGTCTGAAATATGCATTCTAAATGCAATATAAATTGTTTTTACAAGTATCAAGGAATGTAAAATGATGTGGTTATCACAATAGATTGTTTTATTAAACATAGAAAAAGAATAGATAATTTTTGCAAAAGATAAGGAAATTATTAAAATAAATTTAGAAGGATGTACATAAAATTAACATAGAAATTTATCATGTCTAAAGCAAAATAGTTTGTACTATTCCTTACTCTGAATTAAATAAGCATATTATCTAAGTATATCTGGTAACTTACTATTTATAAAATGTGACAAACTAAAGCATATCTTTTCTGGCCTTTTTTGTATAACTAAGATGTAATAAAATTCCTTTTCATCTTAAATTTAATCTTATTTGCGTTTTACAAAACCTATTTTCCTGAATTTTTTATTATGACTTCCATTAGTTGTGTTGAAGCTATATTTAACCCAGAGTATAATTAATTTTATAAATATTCAGAAAAAAATGGAAAATCATTATGAAGACCTTAATGATAGATTTGTTCTGAGTGAACATCACAGAAAAAAATTCAGAGACTTCAGAAAAAAGATAAAACCTGTTAAGAAGAGAAACACATTCCGAAGACATGAACGTGAGAATCAGGTAAAATTTCACAAATAAAAATATTCATTTTATCTTACAGATCCATTCTAATTTTACTAAATACAATGTGAGTCATGGAATTCCTTGTGAACTACATGTGCAGAAGAATGATAGGGCATTTATACAGTATTTTTAAAGGAAGGAAAAAAAATGCCTGTTTATGAACTCATTAGCCTGGGAAAGAATCAGTCTTACTGATTTTAAGCCAACCTCTGTGTGATTTCCTAACTACATCTTTTCCATTTTACCTAGAAGTATCACTTTATTTTAGAATTTGTGTTATTTTCCTTTGTTTGTCATTCTCAGATGAATGAATCCCAAACAGTAGTTAGTGTTGCTTTTTAATGAACTTTTATAGTTCACACTATTTGTGGACATTTTCCTCACATGTATGTTTTGTTGTTTGACTGTGTTGCACTTTTAAACTTCATCCATTTTTTTTCATTAATAAGAATTTGGGGTTCTTTTTGGTTTTTTTGTTTGTTTTTTTTTACTTTATTTTTTATTTTCAAGTTACATCTCAATTGCAATCCCCTCCCTACACCCCCCTCCAGTCTCCTCTTCCGCCTCAACCCACCCATCCCCTTCCTTTTATTTGTTTTTATAAGTTTAAGGTATATCTTTTTCCCCCCAACAGCTCCCCCTTTCTTTCCAACAAATGGCTCTTTCTCTTATAATATTAAATACAAACAAAACAACAGAGGTAATTAGGCCACAGTTATGAGAGTTATGTGGCTTAGCGTACATTCACAATGTCCAGTCTATACGTATTTGGCACCTGACTTTAACATTCTACTCTCTACCCATCTCCATGAGTTTAAAGTTCTATATCCAACTCAACTTTCATCCTAATTTGCATCACAATTTTAAAGACATCTTCTTAGATCCAGAACACCCTCTTGATTCCTAAACAACTCAAAATTTAATTATGAGACTCTAGCTATCTGTTCTTCAACCACCTCAGAGACCTGAGAGGGATACATTTATCTGATTGTATAGGAAGTGCAGGGCCTGCAGCTTCCAAAACTAAGAAATGACATCCCAGTGGCTGCCTGGACAGTTCCCATTTTCTCTCCATACATTAAAGCATCAATCTTCAGCCTTTTGGCCCCGTTTCTCTGAAAGACATTGATTGTAGAGCAGGAATTATGAAGGACTTGCCTACCCTGTCTTGGCAGAGCTAGGCTGTCGACTTACGTGCTTCCAAGTTTTGTCCATTTTGGACACCATTCTGTCTACAGTTGGAGCAAGGGGTTTTTCCTGTCAAGAGATAGGCTTGCCACTAATTCAATCATCTCCCACTGGAGATTCTTCGATGCTCATTTTCTACTTGGAGTAGAATAGGGGGTGCTGTCAGGAGTTGATATGTTTCGATAAAAAATATCTAAAGTTAAGAAAACATCTTTGAATGCCATATTCTGCAGATCTCTTGAGGTTTTTGAAGAGGCCCTGTCTATTTCTTATATTAGGATAAGCAAATGTTGCTTGTCTCTTAGCAATTTGATTTCTGATTAGCTTAGAAAATAACTATAATAGGCTGTCATAGTACCTAACAAATTGACAGGCTTGCATGACTATTAGTTTGCATTTCTTAATTATCCTAAACAGTTTATGACAATTAGTAGCAAAAGGCCGAAACTTCACATTTCATTTTTTTTTTTCTTTACCCTCTAACCCTTCCATCCCACTTCTCTGGAGTGATTGGCTGTTTTGAGATTATCACACTTCTGCTGTGAACAGTGAATTTTATCTTGTGTGACTCTTGCTACAAATGTTCAGGGATTTCTCTAGCTGAGAATGTATTCCTAGGAATGAAGTTATTAGTCATAAGGACAATGTATGTCACCTGTTCTCTGTGATGCTCAGCTGTTTTCTCAAATGTTTTTTTGATAATGTATACACACTTAAAAGTGAATGAGCTTTTCCTGTTGCATAGAACAGAGCTCTATTAATTAAAGTGTTATATTTGTGTTGTAAGCTGCCTCCCCTTAGCTTCTTTAAATTTTGTAACATTTAATTCATATTCTGGATTGTTTAATTGTATTCAAATGCAGAAAGAAACAAAGAAAAAAGATAAAAATATTCAAAGGAGTTACATTTTGAGGAAAAAGAATAAAAACAAAGATTATTTCAAAACCGATGATGAACATGACATGATTAGAAGTACTTTTAACAAGCACGTGCATTACAGAGATCAGGTGAGGCTGTAAGATATATAGTTTTAATTCTCTTCATAACCTAAACAGGTAATCTGGTTATTAAAATTGCTTGCTGTATTAAATCCTATATTGTTAGGAACAACTCTTGGCTTGATAATGATATTTATAGTTAGTAGTATAATTAATTGTGTCTATAGTAAAAAAGTTTTTATATAAATGAAGGAAATTTGAGATAATCATGATTCTCAAGTTATTTTTCATGAACAAAAAGGAAAAGAAACAAAGATCTGGAAGAGGTGAATTTCTTTTTTTTTTTTAACCTTTTTTAAAGTTTTTGAAATTATAAGTACAAATTTTTTCCTTTTTCTTCCCTCAAAGCATGGTCCTTTGCCCCTCTCTATTCTTCTCTATGTTCATGACCCCTTATTTCACTACGTATTGCACACATGTATGTATTTGCACATATATTCGTAAATTTAACCAATTCTGTATAATGTTTTACTTATTGCATGCATGCTTTTAGGGCTGGCCTCATGGCACTGGACAAAGTGCAGTTTGCCTGGGGAAGACCATCTTTTCTACTCTCAGCTTCCTCAGCTGCCTGTAGTTCTTTCTGAGGGTTGAGGCTTCCTGGGCTTTCCCCCATCCAGTTTGGCATGTTCATTGGTGTCTTCCTTGCTCTGCTCATCTGTAGACTCTCATGTTGGTGAAACTTTATGGTGTAGATTCTGATGTTATTAGGAGACACAGTCTCACATAAGCTCCCTGATCCCTCTGATGCTTAAAGTCTTTCTGCTCCCTCTCTTCCTCCAAGTCCCCTGAGTTTTAGGTGTATGTTTTGTAGGTATATCCATTGGAACTGAGCCCTACAACTCTCCATACTGATTGCATGGAGTTTTCTGTATTGGTCCCTGTCTGTTGCAGAGAGATGTTTTCCTTGATGAAGGGTGAAAACTACCCCTATCTGTGGGTATAAGAACAAATATATATTGCTGTTAGGGATTATGCTGATTTAGTATAGTATATTAGAGGTATAGTTTCTCCTCCAATGACCCTGACTTCACTAGCACTAAGTACTTAGGTAGGTTTCCAGTACAAGGCACAGTATTCCTCTTGTTGAGTGGGTCTTAAGTCCAATTAGAGAGTTGTTGGTTCCCAAGATATAGGTGCCACTACTGCATCCTTAAGATTATTGTGCCATGCTTTTCATTAATATGGTTTATAGGCTTCATAGCTGGATAGGAATGTTGGTTACTTCCCTCCTTTTGAAGCTTGCAAAGAATTTCTGAAGTGTATTTCAGAAGTAGGGACTTACTATCCATCTCTTGGAGGTAAGGGGGTGCAGAAAACCAAGGCCAGTGGGAGTAGGCCTTTTGGAAAGTTTTGGGAGTCCTCCTGGAAAGCCCTGGCCAACAACTCAGAAGAGGACTTCTCTTGTCTGGTATTGGTTTTGTTGGATATCCATTGTCTCTTGGAGGGAGCACCATTGAGGCTGAATTTTATTAATGGAAAACATCACCTTAAACTACTTCTGTATGTAGTTAGTAAAATCTCTTCAAATGTGAATGTTGTTTCTAATCTTGTTCTTCTCTGGTGTAATACAAAATCGTCCTCTGGCCGGGAATTCCCAACCTGGTCTGGTATGAGGCAGGAAATGCACGCACTTCCGCTGGAAGGTCCAGGCCAAAAAGGGTGGCCCTGGACTAGACTGGAGATGCAGGAGAAAACATTTTCTTCACCACCCGAGTATTACAGCTCTCTTAGCTAAGCTGCCAGTGCCAGCTGGGCTGGGCAGCTTCAGAACTTCCAGAGCTAGGCCAGGTAGCCGGGCAGGAGAGGTAGAAGCTCAGCACCTCTGCAGGTTTTGGAGGCTGCCATTAGGGTGACCAGCAGCAGTGACTGAGATGTGAGCCTAGCTAAAAGGCCAGAGGCAGTGAGGCTGGAGCTGGTGCTCAGAGAGGAGCCCTGGCTGCCCATGGTAGGAGATCTAGCTAAGTGATAGTGGCCAGGCAGGAGCCTGGACCCCTGACAAGCCTTCATGGGAGGAAGAATACTTCCCTACCAGGCCCAAAATAAATAGTAAGACTTGGACAGACATTGAAGACAGGGAGAAAAGGAATTTATTTCATGAATCAGGGACATTATAAATATAAACCTTTGGGCAGCAGGAAGGGGTTTTGATTGATTGTATTTAAATGTTGGGTATCATCCTATCAGAAGGAGACCTAGTACCTAATTAACTTATGTGCAGTGGGGGTGGGGCAAGAACTCCAGATAGGCATAGAAAAAAATGTCATTGGCTCATAGCCAAGGTACCAGCAGACCTCCATTAACATAGGAGGTCTCCTATTCAGAAATCTCCAGGTTTCTTTTGGGAGAGAGTTGGGCCATGTGACACTCATTTAGAGGATCTGGTATCCTCAGATCAGACTGAAAAAGGGGTTCTTCCACTGGAAAAAAAAAAAAAAAGGGAGTCCTTTGGCACCTAGCTTAGGCAGTTTCCCAGTGATGCCAGACTTCTACCTCATCAGCAGAATTTCCCCACAATTTATAATTGTTTGTCTTTTAAAGGAGCTTTTTCTTAGATAAGCTTTTCCTAAAATGTAACTTTATTTTCTATTTCAAACCAGAGTGTGTGTATGTAGATTGAACATTCTAAATCCAAAAATCAAAGTCCTAAAATACTTGAGAATCAAGTGCTTCTCAGTGACACGTGATGTTGAAAATTTCTGATATAAAGTAGAAAATTCTATGCTTCACCTCATGTTATGGGCCAAGCAAAACACTCTAGGTACATTTAAGTAGTATATAAAGTTACTTTCAGGTTACATATATATGACTGTAAAAAACATAACTTAATTTTGTGTTTAGACTTGGATTTCTGATAGGTTCAAATGAAAGGTTCTTTGAGTTGCTAAAGATGTTGCTTGGTGGTCCAGCACTTGCCTGGCATGCACAGGGTCCTGAAATCAAAAAATAAATCACAAATATAAATAGCAAGGAAAATGTGAGTTTTTTTATAGTCTTGTATTTTTATCTGTATTAAGTACTGTCTTTAGTACACTATCTGAAGTTCTTTGCATGTATGCAGAAAGAAATGAATTCTCTTCTTACTGATTGTACCAAAGAATCAAAGACCACAAATGTCAGGACGAATGCGGATCTCACTGAAGTAAAGAATGCCTTAAAGAAGCAGATATGTAAAGACATATACAGAGCCCAGGTAAACTCATCACACTGAAACTTTTAGTTGAGACCTAAGGAAGGAACTGGTAGGTTTGGAGTTACTGTTGTTTTAATTCAGAAACTTGATTTAGCGACTGCTGGATACTTGTAGTTTGATATTTCAGTCTAGCTTGTTGCACTGTAGCTTTTATATCTCTGATAAGTTTAGTGAAAGGGTTTAAATGTAGATGATTTGCATATTTCTTGTTAAAGTAAGAACCTCTCCTTTTCTACCTTTATGTTTCCAGAGTAGAAGCCAAATAGTTATCATTCTTTGAATTTATAACTCTTTTTAGTAACAAAATTCAATGTATTTTATAGTTTTCATAGGCAATGTGTATATTTCTTTGCCAAATTACTCTTTTGTATTGTTTTCCATTGGTTTGCTTATTGTGTATGTTTGTAGAACTTTCTTGAATAAGGATGTTATCTTTTTATATTTGTTACAGATATTTTTCATAATAATCTTTTCTAAAAATTTACAAATATAGATATTTTAAAACAAATGAAGTTTTTTACTTTGTGATTATTGAGGAAACTTGACTCTCTTTTTTTCTCTCCTTTAGAATCTTAATATAAAATGGTGTCTCCATTTAAATTTTGAACTGCTAAAGTGCTAAGGACAATAGGTATCTTCAAATCCTAAAGTGAAAATGACCTGAAGTTATTTTTATTAAGGAGACAATAGAACTGTTCAGTTCATGAGAATGCTATTACCCTGAAATTTGGTTACTAATTTGAACCAAAATGAGTATCAGATTAATTATATCTATTAATGTGTTCTTGAATCTGTTTTGAATGTTTGTCCAAGGTTTTGTGTTTTGTAAGCTGAAATACATTTTTCAATGTAAACTGTTAAATTTAATGATATGGCTGTTGTTTTATAGGGTGTCCGATACAACTGCATTATCAGAGACAAACAGCATGAATACAGTGTAGAGGTAAGAGAGTTGGAGCCGGATGGTGATTGGGCAAAAAAGAAGTAGTAATGTATTATTTCTGGTCAGACATGGTGTGGAGAAGCATGATTCTGTTGCAGAAATTTTTTTTCTACACTGCTGGCAATAGTGTTGAGAAAATTACAATGTTATAGTGTTCATGATAGTTGAAATACAGACTCTTTTTCATATTTCATAACTTTTATAATTAATACTTTTGTGTTGAATTCTTGATATAACACTTTCAAAATATTTTATTTTCTTTATGACTCTTCATTCAAATGGATTCTTTTATTCCATGTGGTCTTTAGAAAATTTTGATCTTTAATAGTGAATCTTACAGAGTTATAGATTATGCCATTTAAACATTGTGCCTCTACCTGCCTCTACCTGTCTAGGTCTGGGACTAAAAATATGCACCACTAAGTCTTTTTTTTTTTCTTTTCCTTAATATGGGTCCCAGTTAATCAAAGTCACATCCTCAAGTACTACCTCTTTAAGATTTTCTTTTAAGAGGAATATTTTATCGTACAACTTAAGGTAACAAAAACTAATAATTTAACAGCTAGTAATACTTTTGTATGTCTTCTAGTTACAAAACACAATAATGCATGTGATTTATTTTGGATCAGAAAGGATCAGAAGTCATTCAGTCTATCAAGTAGTGAGGACATCATGCAAGATCTGACCTCAGAGTTCAGCTTTCCTTTTTTCAGGCATATAATTATTTTTCCTTAGGTTAAAAATGCAGAGTTCCCCAGAGGAATATTAAACTTAATTGAAAGCCTCATAGAGGGACAGTTCTTTAAAGAAGCCATTGAAGAGCTTTCCTCTTTGCAAGCCCATTATGTCCCTCCTGTGTGCCTTCTTCATGCCCTTCTAGAGAATGTTCTACAGGTAAGGACACCTGTGTGCTTATAAACTTTCTTTTTTTTTTTCAAAGAATGCTAAAATGTGAATATTTTGTGATTTCTTTTATCTGATTTTACTAGAGGTGCAGTACCTATTTGTTATCACTTTTTCTATTTTTAACTATTTTTAATTACTACTCTCTATGACTTAGCTTATTATCTTGTCAGAATGTCCAAGATCATTTTTTCTTGCAAAAAAAAAAAAAAAGAGTTCATGGTTAGAACATAGTATATGAGGGTAGGATGGTACAGAAGGAGGAGCTCCCCTTTTCTGAAGAGAAGCCAGTTAGGGGAAAAGGGACAGGAAGGTGGGACCTTAGGAGGGGGGGGGAGTGGTTACAATCAGGATGTAAAATGAATAAATAAATTTAATAAACTTGGAAAAAAAAGCTTGACTATGGTGGTAGAAAATGTTTTTAGTAATAGTCATCTTATTTGTGGTGTACAGGCTAAAGAAGTATAGTTCATAGGGACAGTTAGTGCAGCTGTGGGGAAAGCCTTTCCATTGTGTCAGCAGGATGCTGAATTACACCATACAGACAGATGTACATCGTGCTTAGTAACTCAGAAGATAAACAAAGCTGCTACATGAAGACTTTCCACCTTGACTTCCCTTAAAATGGTCTTTGGCAACTCTGTCATCACTGTCATCCTGATAGGAAAATTTTATATATACTACCCCTAATATTTAATATTTTCTGATGTGTGGATCATAAGGGTAGGCTAGAAGTATTGCTCTAGTTGTAAACTAAATTAACTGATGAAACTATTTTAGCTACAGTATTTTATTTTTATTTACCTATTTTTTATTTTTAAACAATAGGATAACATAGATCCATTTTCTGGTCGCTATTTTCATATATTGTCAGCTCTTCTTCATCTGCATCCTCCTTGGCAATCAGCGGCCATGTTCAGATACTACTTAGAGCTATTCCAGTGTCCGACTTGCATGCGAGGAGGCTGGGCTCTAGTGGAGGCACTCATCAGGTAAGGGCTCACTGTGAGGACGCAGACCTTGTCTAACGGTGGGGTCTGCTACGTTAGATGCTAGCTTCCAACAGGAATATACTTTCAGAGAACATATGAATGCTTGTGTTTAGTATTGTAAGACTTATAAAAAGGATCAAAAGAATATTGATGTGTTTGTCAATATTTTTTAAAAACTGTAAGTATACAAAATACACTAAGAATAATACCAAATTTTAATTTTTTTCCAGAATGTTAATTTGTATATTTTTCAAAGAAATGTTATTTAGTATAAGAATAAAATATTAGCTATAAAAAGCATAAATATTTGTCAGTATATGCAATATCTATTTTAGGGGTTTCTTTTACTATAATTAGAATTTTCAGTTTTTAACCAGGACTTCCTGTTTTCCAGATATGTCATATGTCTCCTCTCGAGACCTTTCTTTGTTTTCAGTGTTTCCAGGACTTTCCTGTTTTCTTTTCTCTAGCTAATCTAATAACTATTTTTTAATTTTTGTATAACTTTATTTGATAGTCTTCTTTTATTTGAAAGACATTTTTATTTATGTATCCACAAATGTCGTTCATATGAGGGAGAAAAGACACTTCATATAAGAGAGAAAAGAAAAACTTTCTCTCTTATATAAAGAGAACATATCCAGGTTTTATTGCAAAATAATTGGGAAATAGGTTAATGATTATAAATAGCTGAATATCGGTCCCCTTTGCTTTCATATATTTGTAAACACTTGAGCCTGTTTCATTAAAGTGCTTGCCACACAAGCAAGAGGACCTAGACAGGTTCAGTCCCCTGAACTTAGGTTTTGAAAGGCTGGTGTGACAACAGTGTGCCTATAATCTAGCACTGCATAGGCACAGACTGGAGAATCCCTGAGACTTGCTGACCAGCTCACCTAACTGAGTCCGTGAGTTCTGGGCTCATTCTTCACAGTCCCCATTCCAAAAATAAGGTAGCAAGTGATTGAGGAGGGTACCTGACATCAGCCTGTGGTCTCCACATGTACACACTCATGTGTGCACATAAACATGCAAAGTCAAGGAAACTAGATGCAGGAATAGAAAGCAGCAGATAAGTTGTCCGTGTAATTGATAAGAAAGTGTGGAGTTAATAGTGAATACCATTGCATGACTCTGTGTAAGTCTTAGAATTTATTAGTGGTCTGACTTTGTCTTTAAAATTATGCTGCAGGGGATAGAGAGATGGCCCAGGAGTTCAGGCACTTAGCTCACAACCCTCTAACTTCAGTTCGTGGGGATCCAGTGCCCTTATCTTCTGACCTCTGCAGACACCAAATACACAGATGGCTGTACAGGCGTATATGTAGGCAGAAACATCCACACATAAAAAAATCTAAGAAATGTGATTATTTAACAAGTGCACGTATGTGTATACTATAGAGCTGTGCTAACCAACTCTTTCCTCAAGTACACAAGCCAAAATCTGCTGAGTAGTGGAACACAGGAATTGTTATTTAAAGTTCTGTTGAGCATGATTATGATAGAAGATACAACTAAAAATACGAAGCCATTTACCCTCCTTTATTAAGTAGTAGAAATGAAAATAATCATGGGTTAGGAAGGGTACTATAACTAGTACTATAAACTGAAATTATAGCTCAGAATATGTATCAAAAAGACCCGATGAAATTCCCAGTCTTTGTTCATATCTGTCTAATGGACAAAAAGAGAGTACTGAGAGTAGTTAAATACTACATCGAGAACAGAGAAACTACATTTGTGTTAAGAACTAAATCTTTTATATTTGACATGATTTAAATTTAAGGGAAGAAAATATTAATAAAATTTTGTTGAACTTGCTTTAAATTTGTTGAAAGCTTTATTAAAATTGTAAAAGTAGTCACAGATAGAAATATTTTGCTCACAAATTATTCAGTAACTTTATTATTATGAACTATATTGTTGGGTTCATATTTTTTCAGGTCTTGTCTTTTCAATGAAGATTTCTGCCATCAACTATCAGAAAATATTGGTTCTAAGGTGGTCCATCTTACATTGCTCAAGTTTTTCTTTAATTTACTTGAAAGTGAAGTACGGCATTTGAGTCAAAAGTAAGTGTCACTTCCAAACACTTTTCTCTGGTTCTGTTTTATGTTAATTAATAGATACACACACACACACACACACACACACACATATATATTATATATATATTTTAAATAATTTCCTATTTATGTTTTATGTAGATTTTGTTTGAATTTTCAGACACAGCCCACTGGCATTGAAGATTTTTCTTATGTTCCTTTTCAGTTCATATCTTTCTTACTCCTCATTTGAAAGAATGTGTATTTCAGGGACTTATGTATATTCCTAAATGCTCTGTAAAGCCTGTGTACATTACTGATTTTTATTTAACTGAGACCATTTTCTCTGTTGTTATGTGTGTACATTCATGTGTATGTGTCAGTAAACATGGGTATGGAGACCAGAGGTTCAATCTTGAGGGTGGTTTCTCAGGAATATCCAAGTTGTTTATTGAGACATGTCTGTCATTGTCCTGGTGCTCACAGAGTAGTAACCAATAAGCCCCAAGGACCTGCCTGCCTCTCTGTTTTCAGCACTGGAACTCCATGTGACCTCCACAATGCTTGCTTAAATTGATATACCCAGTCCATGAGGCCATTTTTAATATTTTGTTCTTTATTATGTTGTATGTTATATTGTAATCTTTATATATTATCACCTTTCTCAAAAATTGGTAACATTCTTGTCCTATCAAAATAGACCTAGTAACTGCCATGATTAAATTGGCATAATAATTTAATTTTCTCTATATTTTTCACTAGGTTGTATGATTGTTCAGATTCTCAGAGTCTAAAGCTAACAGAAAAGGCAATTATTCATAAAATCTTTTGGTCAGGAGGTGAAACTTCAGGACTTTTGACAAAACCAGTAAATATGCTTTTGGAGTGGACTATATATTCTCACAAGGAAAACTGCAAGTCTACTGATGTAAGTAGGATTAGTATACAAAAGAACACAGTCTGTGGAAAAAGCACAGTTAGCCCCCTTGTTCTGTAGGTTTTACAAATGTGGATTCACCCATTGCATATAACAATATTCAGAAAGGTTTCATCTACTGAACATATACAGATTGTCTTGTCATTATTACCTCAACAGTATGGTATGACAATCATGCACATAATGTTTAGGTTGTATTAGTTACTGCAAGTGAGCTATAGAAGATTTGAAGCATATGGGGCAATAAGTATATTCAGGCATCACAGGATTTTATGTAAGAGTCTTGAGCATCCATAGATTTTATGAACTGTACATTTTGGAATCTGTGGTATGTCCTGGGAGCAATCCAGAGACCAGATACTGGTGGATATTTGTCCTGTAAAGTAGTATATGTTTTCCTCTTCCTTTTATAGTTTGAATTCCTTAAAAAAAAAAAAAAATTTGACCCCAAGTATGTTACTTTTTCCTGTGTAGTTTATCTACTTGTAACAGACCTTAGAAGGCAAATTCTTCATCTCTCATTTAGACATAATATCCAGGAGCAGTTTTTTCCTCAATATCGTGAAGTGTGTAGTTAGTTATCATTGTAAATGCTTATTTTTATACATACTATTTTTCAATGAAAATGGTGCTTTAAAAATTTAGTTCAAAAAAAATTAGTTCATGAAGTTTTGGAGAGTACCACAATAAAATGTTTTGCTTATGTTTAAAAGTGTTTAAGGGGTAGAGGGTGGGAGGGCGGGGCTGGGAAGGGGGGAAAGAGGACAGTATGATGGAGATGTAACCAGAAGCAACAAATAAATAAATTTATTTATTTTTTTAAAAAGTGTTTAAGACTTATAGATATTGCTATTTAATGAAACATTTCTTCATAAGTAGTTTTTAATCCGGTAGTGAACTTGATAATACATTGATTAGAGTGTCTGATCTACTTTCAGTGTACCCTGGAACACTGAGTGGAGTAAATCATTAAACTGTGTCTCAAAACAAATGTAAATGAATATAAGTAAAATTTGATGAAAGATATTAAGGAAAACACATCACCAAGAATTAATGATAAACTGTCCAGGCACTTTTAGTTGAACTATTATATTATTTTAAAAAGTTAAAAAGTAGGGATATATCTGAAAACACATTGCAACAGAAAATACACAGTAAAGTTTATACTCATAATACAAATATATCCTTCTAATGCATAAAGCTATGAACCAAATGAGAAATGAAAACAGATTATTAAATGGCAACTTGTGGGCAAAATCATAGAAATGCTTTAAAATGTTGAGTATATTCATTAAACATTATGAAAAATTAAAATATATGACATTATACTTATCACTTACACTGTCCTAGCTACTCTTCTAGAACTATTATATACATACATTTTCTCATATTTATTACTTACAATATCCTATGAAGTAAACTATTGTTCTTAAGATATTATGAGTAGGAAAACTAAGTCACGAAAGCTAAATAAAAGTTTCAATTTTGCAAAAAAAAAAGAAAAATTCCGTTTATCTTCAAAACTCAGGCACTGAATCTTTACCATACTGTTTTTCTTAAATGAATTGGACTATCATCCCCCTGTCTCTCCTTCTAAAACCTGTAAGTAATTTATTATGTCATGTTGGTTAGAATGTAAAGGGAAGAGTTCAGTCGCCTTCATAAGAAGGCAGTTTGGAAATATGCTTAAAATTCAGTAGTTGTGTATTCCACATCTGTGCTTGTATATGTACAGATGAATGCATAGTACTGTGTTTAGAAGTGTACCTAATTAGGCAGTGAGGACAGGAGCAGCATGCTTCTTTAAGTTGTAGTCAACAATGAAAGGATATACTCCTATAGTACTCTGTGTAATTGTGTAGCAAGATGAGGTTAGTCTAGATAACTTTATGATTCCCTGGGTTGGATAGAAGAAGGAAATTGCAAAGTATTTTGTGTAGTAATATTATGTGAGGGTATAAAGAAAAAAAACAGTATTTGGAGCACACTGTAATAAATATTAGTTGCTTTTCACTTTTGCAGAGCTGCCTTTGGTGCCTTATAACCTAATTTTTTAATGTCATTAAATTCACACTTTTTATTTATTTCTTTTATTCTCTTGTCTTCTCTAATGCTTGGATGTTTTTCTTTTTAGTCTTTGCTGCTAATACTTGTATTCAGTAGAAATTACTTTTGGAGTACAATTTGACCTTCATTTCATATATTTAATCCTTTCATTTAGGGTGTGATTATTTTTTATATAGTGTTTTCTTCTGTTAACTTTTCTTTCTGTTAACTCCTTTCTACATAATTCTAAAGATTGAACCCAGGACCTTCCTTTTATGCTAGGCAAGCAGTCGTACCACCAAGAAGTTTCATCAGCCCTTGGGGGATATGTATTCCATGATCTGCAAATGGCTGTTGTCCTGCTATTGCAAAGTTTTTGCTTGTTTGTTTGGTTGGATTTGGGGTTTTGGTTTTTCTTAGTTTTGTTTGCTTGGCTATGCTTGTCTGATAATTTCTAATAGTAAGTTATAGTGAGATACTATGTTTTTCTGCTTTCTACAATTTATTGGCCATTTCTTTTTGGTACTATAGGAAATCAGGATGCAAGAAAGTGTTTTTAAAAAATACTTTACAGTATTCTTTGTCACCAACTAGTTCAAGCTTAATCTACTTTGTAGGTTTTCTTCATTTTTTTAACCAGCTTTGTTTTATATATGGTAATGCCATCCTATTTGTCATGCTTGATATGTCATCCTAGCTGGTAATTAGGATGCCATAGCTAGCAGTTAGGTAATAGGTTCTTTGGGAGCAGTAAACAGAGTCCTTTGTTAGGGCAGAGCGCTCTGGTGGCAAACTGATTTGTTCTTAAAGAATAAAATCCCATTTAGTCTCCAGTTTCTTTCAAATATTTCTTCTGATCTGTTTCTTAACTATTATGTAAGTTTGATAAACTTACACTACTAATTTCTGTCCTGCATTTTTACAGGGGTTTGGGGTGCTTTTCTATACTTACAGAATTGCTAGTATGGTGTTTTCATCAAAGTTTAGTTTACTAATTCTTTTCAGCTATGTCTAGTATGTTGCTAAACATTTTGTATTTTTAATTTTTGTACTTCGTATTTGTAGCTTTATATTTCCTGCTGTGACATGTTTTTTAGTTTACTACAAAAGTTTCCCTTTTTTCCTTTCAACATTATACTAGCTGTGACCAGCATCAGCTTTACCTATCCCCATGTGTGAAGTGCCTTTCTTACTAGTTCCTTGCTCTCCTGTGTGTGTGGTTTTTTTCCCTTACTTTTATTCTCTTTCCTTCACTAGTTATCATTGCAGTCCATTTTAGTCTCTGTTTTAATAACTTTTTGTAGAAACAATTTGTCAAAACCAAAAATACCGGGCTGGAGAGATGGCTCAGCGGTTACATGAGTTCAATTCCCAGCAACCACATGGTGGCTCACAACCATCCATAATGAAATCTGGTGCCCTCTTCTGACCTGCAGACAGAACACTGTATACATAATAAATAAATCTTTAAAAAAAACAAAAACAAAAATACCTTTTTTACAGAGAGTGTTCTTTACTCCTGCTATGGGCTGAAGTATTGTACTAGTGAAGGACCGACCTGAACGCCGGGTCCATTTCTGGGGGACTCTGAACAGCACCAATAGAATAAGACTCACATCCCTGTAGCCTTCTTTTGTTTATTCTCAGTCAGAATGAAGTACCCCAGGTCTTGGCCTATTATGACTCTGACTTTTTTTGTCAGCAGTTTCCCCTTACTTCCAGACACCACAATTCTGTGTATCTACCCTTCAGTTGGAATCAGCAAAATTGTTCAAGACAAAGTTATGTAGTTTTTAAGTCTTCCTTGATTTTTATCAAACATTTTAGGATGTCTTAGCATAACGTTTCTCATAACTTAGTGTTAATTGCAAAAAAAAAATGTGTATTTCAGCTGTCATTTTTTTAATTGTTCATCAGAATTCCCAAGGCTTCTTTTAACACAAAGGCTGAGTTTTAAAAGAAAAATCTTAAGCTGTGCTTAATGGAATTATATCTGAATTGTACTTAGGTAGAAACAGGAAGATCAGGAGTTCGGGTTGTCCTGAGATGAATGACAAGTTAGCCTGGAGTATATAAGACCCAATGTATGTGCAAACTTCCCTGGGGAGATAATGAACAAATGCCTGTTTACCTCAGATAAGGCAAAAGCTAAAGTCAAGGTAACTCACACAAGTCTACCATGATGAACCAATGATTTTTATTGGGGTTATAAACAGGAGTATAAGAGAGGAGTTACCTACTGGAGCATAGGATGCTTGCTACTACACCCTGCAAGAAAAGTGTCCCCACCTGTCACTCACCCAACCATTACCTGTATATAAATCCTGGGGAGGGGCAAGGTTTGGACATCTGGTATACTGCCTTGTGACGCCCTTCCTCTCCTCTGTGAGATAATGATGAATGCGCAGTCTTGAGAGGATCTTGTTCAGGATATCACAGCTCCTCTGCTTTCAAGATACACTGTCTAAAACAACCCAAAAGAGTTAAATTGCCCTAGGTATAGCTAGACTTCTTGGTTAACAAGTAATCTTGCTGTGTGACTGCAGCTATTTTTCAATTAACTGTATTTTATTTATATTGTGAGCATGTATGTGGGTGTTTACATGCCACAGCACGTATACAGAGGCCAGAGTACAACTTGCAGAAGACAGTTTTGTCTTTCTTCTTTGTAGAACAAATTCAGGTTATTAGGCTCTGTTCACTAAGCCATCTCACTGTCCCCAAGTGTCTGATATTAAAGAAGTACAGCATGCAAATGCACAGAAATGTAAAATACTCAACCAGATAGAGTTGTCTGCATCTTATTGACAATTTAGTAATGATTTATAATCTTTAGCTTATATATATTATTTTATGTAAGTTGTATCTTTAGCTTATGTATAATAATATATATTACTGGTCACCTTTTTCTTTAACTCAAAGGTTTTTGTTCAAATTTACAAAATAAAAGCAAAATATTTGAGAATATGCAGCAAATTGTAGCATCAGTACTAATATGAAAACTGGTTTTAAATTTTGCAAATTACTATCATATTTTACATTAAAATTTCTTGAACTCAACAACTTTTTTACTGTTAATATTTTTCTGTTAAAATCCATTCTTATACTTAGTTGAATCTTTTTTGGCACTTTCCAGTTTCACAAATTATGTAATGCTCACAGACATCATTTTATGTCGTGGTAAGCATTTGTTTCTTGATTTACTGAGTTGAAGCATTCAATTTAAGTCATTAGCTAAACAGAAGTCCTCAGTTCATGCTAATATTGTTTGGTCATAATGTCAGTCAGCAAGTATTGCTGGGTGACACAATGGCAGGGATTTCATTGTCATTCATCTGAGGAAGCTTTGGGCTGTCCTTGGAAAGAGCAGAGGTGAGCCATGTCTCTTGTAAAACTTGGTGGTTAAATCCCTTTTTCTTGCAGTGCCCTTAAGTGCTATTTAAGTATAACCCTACATTTATAGGTAGAATTATATGGATGTAAGTTGAAGTTAGTTTAAGTAACTTACTGACAGCATCCTCGCCTGTTAGGGCAAGCCTTCATTAGAGGCTAAGTTAACTGCAGCAGACTTCCTCATACTATTAATGCCAGGGTGTAAAACAGGAAGAGGCGTCCTGTGTGCATTCTGTTTGTGTCTTTCCAATGGCAGTCATGGATAGCAGTGGGAGTCAGAAAGTGCCAAAGACCATTACAGAGTAGTCAACTTTTGGTAGATTGTGAAGGTTTAAAACAGATTACTTATACTAACAGACAAAGGAGAGAATTGTTTTGACAGAATTTACAGTAATAGAGGTTTGTTCTGAGAGTGTATGTATGTGTAATGCAAATCATGTTTTTGTTCTTTGCTGGTTCTTGGAGTAATTCATGATCTTTTCTTCAGGTTTTGTAAACAGTTCAATATTTCAAACAAACTTTTTTCCCCCTTGATGCCATTTTCTTAACATTCCACTTCCAAAGCATATATATTCCCTGGGGTCAGCGAAATGACTCAGCAAGTAAAAGCATTTCCCAGCAAGCCTTATGACCTGGGTACCTTCTTCAGGGCCCATGACTGGGAAGTGAACAACTCTTGGCAGTTATTCTCTGAGAATACCACATGTTCTGTGGCTCACCTGGGCCCTCTCCCCACACACAGTAAAAATATTAAGTAGATGTAATTTAAAATGTTTTAAAAAAAATAGTTGCATTATTTTTGCACTGCCCTGTTTGCTCTTGGCTCTGTTGCTGTATGAATGTGCTAGTTAAGAAAACAGTATGAAAGAATCAAAGTCCAGACTTTAAAGTGCCAGACTTTAAATTCTATTTGTATAGAATTTTACGATCATGGATACAAAATGGCCATGTTTAACTGACAACACAGTAAAATAATTACAGAAGTTATTCCCCAGAGTCAATGCAAGAGACCTTTACCCATCTCTATACTACTTAATCAAATTAATGTCAAGGTAAATTTTACATTAAGAAGTATTAATTTTAGGACTGAAGGGTTAAGTCATCAACTAAGAGCACTTGGTACTTTGTTGCCAAAGACTCAGTTTAATTCACAACAGCCCCATGGACTTAGGACCATCTATAACTCTAGTCACAGGGGATCAGTGCCCTATTCTGACCACCACAGACACTAGACACGCTCATTGTGCACTTACATGTATGCAAGCAAACACTCATACAAATAAAAATAATAAATCTAAAAAAGAGGAATACTAATTTTATATTCTGGTTTCAGACATGTGTACATGTTGACTTATAAAAATTGAAAATCCCAATGGTTGATTTTTTTTTTAATTGATAGAGTGCTAGATTGTGATTTTATGTGAGGCTTACCTATAATGTGAGGCAGGGTGGTACACCACAGCCAGCCCATGCCTAAGTGTATTCCCAGAGGAAATCACATCATTCAAAATGACTGGTATAAAGGAAGTGTATTAAGATAGGAAGAGGGGAAGGAGTTAAGGGCAGGAAAAGGAGCCAGAGTCATGAAGTAGAACATAGAGAGGGAGAAACCCAGAGAGACAGGAGACAAGGAAAGGAGGGAGAAACTGAGAAGATGGGGGAGGTGGTATCCTTTTATGCCACCATACCTGGTACATCTGTTTGCAGGTGATGAGGTAAGCAATTAGGACCCTGAAGGACCCCTGAAGTCAGGCTAGTGGAAATGCCTGTAGACTACATTACCTCTATAGACTAACATTTATTTTCTACTCAACAGTTTTAGAATTTGACGGCCCATATGATCCTGAATTACTCTCCTTGAGACACACTTTTAGATACCAAAATGCACTGATTTCTCCCTTTCTTCCTGAGTAGTGTTATTACTAATATTCAGAAACTCATTGTTTGAAGTAACATAATATGTCTACTGACATGACCAGTTTCATATCCTTTTGCTAACTTGAAGGATATGAAAGAACAAACTTAATGTGTTCAGTGCCACATCTGCATATCAGCTTTACAAAGACTAGAGTTGTTCTCCTGCAAAGTTTCAAGAGATTGGCATTAACTCCTTAGTTCCTTGATCATGCAAGGGGTTATGTTGACTCTGCTGTTACAGCCAGTCTTGCTACTGACTTCCCATGCCACACATGCCACACAGCTGCAACTGCAAGATTTAGACCAGATTTCTGAATCCAGGTCGGAAGATGTAGCAATGTTTGCATACATGAATGAAAAATTTTTTAATTTTCATTTTATGTACATTGGTGTTTTGACTGCTTGTATGTCTGTGTGAAGGTGTTGGATCCCTTTGAACAGGGTTATAGAAAGTTGTGAGTTGCTATGTGGGTGCTGGGAATTGAATCCGGGTCCACTGGAAAAACAGTTAGTACTGTTAACCACTGAACCATCTCTCCAGTCCCAACCTTGCAGTTTTAAATCCCTTCAGCTCAGTGCTTTATGATCTTTCTTGCAGGAGTAATGTGCTACCAGAATGCAGTGTACTGCCCCATGGTATCCTAAGACATCACTTCTCACACCTGCTACTAATCTTGACTCTGGGCTTTTCTTCTGTGCCCACTGTTTGACAGCACAGATGCATATGATGCCTGTCCATTTGTTTCTATGTTCTTACGCAGCAAACCAGAAATAGAATTCCCATTTTATACTTGTATTTCATTCTGTAACATTTATTTCTTTTTTTAAAATAATTTATTATTTCTTCGAGATACATCTCAGTCACAATCCCTTCCCTACTCCCCCCTCCTGTCCTACCCTTCCACCCTCAACTCCCCCATCCTCTACCCTTTTTTTTTTTTTTTTTTTTAGTTTAAGGTAGATCTTTTTCCACCCAACAGCTCCCCTTTTCACCCCCTTTCAGTCTAACAAATGGTTCTTTCTCTTACAACAATAAATACAATACAAAACAAAAGAAATAAATAGACCACAGTTATGAGAGTTATACGGCTTGGCATACATTCCCAATGTCTAGTCCATATGTATTTGGCCCCTGACTTTAACATTCTACTATCTAACCATCTCCATGAGTTTAAAGTTCTATATCTAACTCAGCTTTCATACTAACTTGCATCACAATTTTAAAAACATCTTCTTAGATCCAGAACACCCTCTTGATTCCTAAACAACTCAAAATTTAACTATGAGACTCTAGCTATCTATTCTTCAACCACCTCAGAGACCTGAGAGAGATAAGTATATCTGATTATATAGGAAGTGCAGGGCCCGCAGCTTCCAAAACTAAGAAATGACATACCAGCGGCTGCCTGGACAGTTCCCATTCTCTCTCCATACATTACAGCGTCAATCTTCAGCCATTTGGCCCCGTTTCTCTGACAGACATTGATTGTAGAGCAGGAATTATGAAGTACTTACCTACCCTGTCTTGGCAGAGCTAGGCTGTCGACTTACCTGCTTCCAAGTTTTGTCCTTTTTTGGAGAGCAGTCTGTCTACAGTTAAAGCAAAGGGTTTTTCTTGCCAAGAGATAGGCTTGCCACTAATTCAATCATCTCACATTGGAGATTCCTCGATGCTCATTTTCTACTTAGAGTAGAATAGGGGGTGCTGTCAGGAGCTGACATGTCTCGATATCAAAAAAAATCTTAATTTAAGAAAACACCTTTGAATGCCATATTCTGCAGATCTCTTGGGGTTTTTGAAGACGCCCTATCTGTCTCTTGTATTTAGATAAGGAAATGTTGCTTGTCTCTTAACAACTTGATTTCTGAGTAGCTTAGAGAATAACTGTGATAGACTGTCATAGTAACTAACAAAATGACTCGCTTGCATGACCATGAGTTGCATTTCTTAATTATCCTAAACAATTTATGACGGTTGGTATCAAAAGGCCAAAACTCCACTTTTCATTTTTAAGCATTACTAGGTACAATACCTTTAAGAAGCATTACCCTTAATTTTGTATCAATATACAAAGATCAATACCAATGTGGTCAAATATACTCTTAATTTTGTATCAATATACAAAGATCAATCCCGATGTAGTCCAATACAATCTTAATTTTGCATTAATATACAATAATCAATACCAATTTAGCCTAATATAGTATTAATTTTGTATCAGTATACAAAGGTATAAAGGCATATTCAATAATCTGTCCTTTTTTCTTGATCTTTCCTATACTATGTCTATGTTCCATTTTTTCTCAAGTCTATTCACTTCTACATAGGAGAGAAAGAAGGATATGGGAAAGAAAAAGATAGAAGTCCCTGGGTCTAACCTCCAAAACCCATTTAACAAGACCATTTAACAGCTTGTACTCTCTTCCCCTAAATAACAAAATTTTCTGTTATCCATCAAATAACCAAAAGGGGGAGGAAACACCCTCCCCACCTTCTGGGCATAGGACATCGCTCTCTTAAAATGACTTCCTGCTGATTTGGGATGTAGTAAACCTGTTTGGGTCCCAACTAAGAATGGAAAAATGGCTTAAAATGTTAATAGAATCATTTGATGTTCAGTCCTTTTGTGCTCAGCTATTTAGATGTCCTAAGAAGTTTGTAGACAGAAGCTGATCTTCAGAGCTTTACTGACGTTCTGGCTGGAGCAGTCTGTGGAGCTGAACAATCTTAGCGATTTTCAGTTGTTGTGGTTGTAGACTTTTGATGGAAACAGCTATTGAGGAAGTCTGCAAGGCTGGATCGTCTGGGCCACTTGTCTTCTTTGGTGTCTGATCTGTTTTCTGCAGAGGTTTCCGTTGTCCAGTTGTCCCTGGATTCCTTGAATGGATGCTTTAAATCTCCTGGACAGATAAGAACAGAGCCCTGCCCTAATTCTAAGTCTGGGGCAATTACCTTTTTTTTGGGGGGGGAGGCGTCAGGTAATATTTCTCCTGAAGCAAATTTGTTTTTTTTGACAATAAATAAAGTATTATCTTTCAATCTGGATTAAAGAAGTTATTTTGTTATTTTAAAGCTAAACAAACCTTTAGTGTGTATATTTTGAGATCTCAAAGGACAATTTGTTTGCATTGAGCATGCCTTTTGTAAGTAGCTTTTAAACTTAAATCCTTCCAAATCCTATGTGCCTGTCTCTCCATTCTAAATATTGGGATCAAAGACCTGTGGTTCCCAACTGAAGGGATTAAAGATGTGCTCCGCCTGACCTTGAGCTCTGAGATCTGCCTGTTTCTGTCTCTAGTGTGTTGGGATTAAGGGTGTATTCTCAAATGATGGGATTGAAGGTGTGCACCATCACCACCCTGTTCCTTGTATATCTAGAATTTACAAGACAACTAACTCTATAGTGTTCCTCCTGTCTCTGCTGAAGTTAAAGGCGTGGGATAACACCACGCATTTCATCTATTTTACCTTAGCTCTAAGTTTTTTCGACTGTTGGAAGTTTATAAAACCAGATTGAACAGCTGTAACCTTTAATTTATTTACAGTGTTTTACAGCTGTTACCTGCTTTTTTAATTAATGAATTTATTTGTTGCTTCAGGTTACATCTCCAACATATTGTCCTCTTTCCCCCCTTCCCAGCCCTGACCTCCCATCCTCTACCCCCTAACCCTTCCCTCTTGCTCCTCTGGAGTGGAGTGTCCCTACATAACAGTCCCTCGCCCCAGTCCACAAGTCATATGAGGGCCAAGAGCCTCTTCATACACTGGGGGCCTACAAGGCAGTACCACCAGCGAAAAGTGTTTCATTGCTAGGAAGGGAAAACCGAAAAACAAACCAACAAACCCACAAACAACGACAGCAAAAAAAGAATAAAAAAATAAGTCTATGTCCGTGTTCCCTTTGGTGTGTTGGTTGTAGTACAGATATCCTGTACTATATAGCTAAAATCCCACTAGAAGTGAATAGATGCCGTGTGCATTCTTCTTACTCTTGGTTAGCTCACGCAGGATGAGCTTCTATAGTTCCATCCATTTGGCTGCAAATTGCATAATTTCATTGTTACTGATAGCTGAGTAATATTGCATTGTATAGATGTACCACAGTTTTTTAATCCATTCTTCAGTTAAGGGACATCTAGGTTGTTTACAGTTTCTAGCTATTACAAATAAGGCTGCTGTGAACATAGATGAGGACACTTCCTTATGAGTCCATGAAGAGGCATTTGGATGTATACCCAGAAGTGGTATGACTGGGTCCTGAGACAAAGCTATTCCAAGATTTCTAAGATATCGCCATACTAACCTCCATAGTGGTTGCACAAGCATGCACTCCCACCAGCAATGGAGAAGGGTTCCCCTTTCTCCACACCCTCGCCAGTATGTGCTGTCATTTGAGCTTTTGATCTTAGCCATTCTGACAGGGGTGAGATGGAATCTCAGAGTCGTCTTGAGTTGCATTTCTCTGATAATTAAGGATGTTGAGCATTTCTTCAGGTGTCTTTTTGCCACTAGGGATTCCTCCTTTGTGAATTCTCTATTTGGCTCTGTCCCCCATTTTTTGATTGGATTATTTGGTTTCTTGGCATTTAATTTCTTGAGGTCTTTGTAGATTTTGGATATTAGCCCTCTGTCAGAAGTGGGGTGGGTGAAGATTTTCTCCCAGTCTGTAGGCTGCCGTTTTGTTCGAATGACCGTGTCTTTTGCCTCACAGAAGCTTTTCAGTTTCATGAGGTCCCATTTATTGATTGTTGGTCTCTGGTCCTGAGCTGTTGGTGTTCTGTTCAGGAAGTTGTCACCTATGTCAGTGAGTTCGAGGGTTTTTCCCACTTTTTCTTCTGGTAGATTTAGGGTGACCGGCGTTTTGTTAAGTTCTTTGATCCACTTGGATTTAAGTTTTGTACGAGGTGATAAGTATGGGTCTAACTAATTTCATTCTTTTGCAAGTGGACATCCAGTTGGACCAGCACCATTTGTTGAAGATGCTATCCTTCTTTCATTGTGCAGTTTTGGCTTCTTTGTCAAAAATTAGGTGGCCATAGGTGTGTGGGTCCATTTCTGGGTCTTCAATTCGATTCCATTTATCTACTGGTCTGTTTCTATACCAATACCATGCTGTTTTTACAACTATTGCTCTGTAGTACACCTTGAAATCTGGGATGGTGATACCTCCAGACTTTTTTTATTGTATAGGATTGATTTAGCTATTCTGGGTTTTTTGTTGTTCGATATGAAATTGAGAATAGCTCTTTCCAGGTCTGTAAAGAATTGTGTTGGTATTTTGATAGGAATTGCATTGAATCTATACATTGCTTTTGGTAGGATGGCCATTTTTATTATGTTGATCCTACCTATCCATGAGCATGGGAGGTCTTTCCATCTTCTAAAGGCCTCTTCCATTTCTTTCTTCAAGGGCTTGAAGTTCTTGTTGTACAGGTCCTTTACTTGCTTGGTTAGAGTTACCCCCAGGTATTTTATGTTGTTTGTGGCTATTGTGAAGGGGGTTGTTTCCCTTATTTCTTTCTCAGCCCATTTTTTCTGTTGTATAAAGAAGGGCTTCTGATTTTTTGAGTTAATTTTGTATCCAGCCACTTTGCTGAAGGTGTTTATCAGCTGTAAGAGTTCTCTGGTGGAATTTTTGGCATCGCTTATGTCTACTATCATATCGTCTGCAAATAGGGATAATTTGACTTCTTCGTTTCCAATTCATATCCCCTTGATCTCTTTTAGTTGTCTTATTGCTCTAGCAAGAACTTCAAGTACTATATTGAAGAGATATGGTGAAAGTGGGCATCCTTGTCTTGTCCCTGTGTTTAGAGGAAATGCTTCAAGTTTCTCTCCATTTAATTTGATGTTGGCCACTGGCTTGCTGTATATTGCCCTTATTATTTCTAAGTGCAGTCCCTGTATGCCCATTCTCTCCAGAACTTTTAGCATGAAGGGGTGTTGGATTTTGTCAAATGCTTTTCTGCATCTAACTAGATTATCATGTGTTGTTTTTTCTTTCATCTTGTTTATATGGTGAATTACGTTGATAGACTTTCATATGCTGAACCATTCCTGCATTCCTGGGATGAACCCTACTTGATTATGGTGTATGATGCTTTTGATGTGTTCTTGAATTCGGTTTGCTAGTATTTTATTAAGTATTTTTGCATCTTTGTTCACGAGGGAGATTGGTCTGAAGTCCTCTTTCTTTGTTGGGTCTTTGTGTGGTTTAGGAATCAGGGTGACTGTGGCCTCATAGAATGAGTTTGGCAGTGTTCTTTCTGATTCTATTTGGTGGAAGATTTTGAAGAGTATTGGTGTTAGCTCCTCTTTGAAGGTCCGGTAGAATTCCGTTCTAAAGCCATCTGGCCCTGGGCTTTTTTTGGTTGGGAGATTTATAATGACTGTTTCTATTTCCTTAGGGGTTATTGGGCTGTTTAATCTGTTAATCTGATCTTGATTTAGTTTTGGTAGGTGGAATCTATTGAGAAAATGTCCATTTCGCTTAGGTTTTCAAATTTGGTGGAATATAGATTTTTAAAGTAGGACCCAAATATTTTCTGGATCTCCTCAATGTCTGTTGTTATTTCTCCCTTTTCATTTCTGATTTTGTTGATTTGGGTTTTTTCCCTCTGCCTTTTAGTTAATTTGTCTAATGGTCTGTCTATTTTGTTGATTTTCTCGAAGTACCAACTCTTGGTTTCATTGATTCTTTGTACAGTTCTTTTTTGTTTCTAAGTTGTTAATTTCAGTCCTAAGTTTGATGATTTCCTGCCTCTTGCTCCTCTTGGGAGTGTTTGCTTCTTTTTTTCCAATTCACCCAGTTTAGCTGTTAATTCGCTAATATGAGCTGCCCCAATTTTCTTTTTGAAGGCACTTAATGGTATGAACTTTCCTCATAGCCCAGCTTTCATTGTGTCCCATGGGTGTGGGTATGTTGTGCCTTCATTGTCGTTGGATTTTTAAGAAGTCTTGATTTCCTTCGTTATTTCTTCCCTCACCCAGTAGTCATCCAGGAAGGAGTTGTTCAATTTCCATGTGTGTGTAAGCTTTCTGTTGATTCTTTTGCTGTTGAAGACCAGCTTTATTCCATGGTGGTCTGATAAGATACAAGGGGTTATTTCAATTTTCTTGTATCTGTTGAGGCTATCTTTGTGTCCAACTATATGGTCGATTTTGGAGAAGGTTCCGTGTGGTGCTGAGAAGAAGGTGTATTCCTTTGTGTTTGGGTGAAACTTTCTGTAGATATCTGTTAGGTCCATTTGGTTCATGATCTCTGTTAGACTCAATATTTCTCTGCTTGGCTTCTGTCTTGATGATCTGTCCATTGTTGTGAGTGGGGTGTTGAAGTTTCCACTACTAATGTGTTGTGATTGACGTGCAATTTAAGTTTTAGAAGTGTTTCTTTTACAAATGTAGGTGCCTTTGTATTTGGGGCATAGATGTTCAATATGAGATGTCCTCTTGATGAATATTTCCTTTAATGAGTATGTAATGCCCTTCTCTGTCTTTTTTTATTAACTTCAGTTGGAAGTCTATTTTGTTTGATATTAGGATGGTTGCTCCAGCTTGCTTCCTGGGTCCATTTGCTTGGAAAACCTTTTCCCAGCCCTTTACTCTGAGATAGTGTCTTTCTTTGATAGTGAGATGTGTTTCTTGTATGCAGCAAAAAGACGAGTCTTGTTTACGGATCCAATCTGTAAGCCTGTGTCTTTTTATTGGGGAGTTGAGTCCATTGATGTTGAAGGATATTAGTGACCAAGGGTTGTTATTTCCCATTACTTTGTTATAGGTGATCGTCCTGTGCCTCTTGGTTTAGTTGCTGTGGAGTTTTCTATTTCCTCTGTTTTCTTGGATGTAGTTTTCTTCTCTGGGTTGGAGTTTTCCTTCTAGGATCTTCTGTAGGGCTGGGTTTGTGGGTAGATATTTTTTAAATTTGATTTTGTTATGGAATATCTTTTTTCTCCATCTATATTGATGGAGAGTTTTGCTGGTTATAGTAGTCTGGCTGGGCACCTATGATCTCTCAGGGCTTGTAGGACATCTGTCCAGGCCCTTCTGTGTTTATAAATAAAAATCTTCCTCGTTCTAACTTATTTAACATGTATACAATTTTATAAAATGGAATTATATTCTCTGGCTCAGTCTGCTGCCTTGTTTTTTGTTTTGGCGTTTTGTTTTCATTGAAAGTAGATTCTTCTCTCCTACAATACATTCCAACCACAGTTTACCTTACCCCCTCTCTTCCCAACACACCTTTATTTCCCCTCTCTCCTAGATCCATTCTTTCTCTCTCTCTCTCATGAGAAAAGAGCAGGCTTCCAAGAGACAACAACCAAACATGACAAAAAAAAAAAAAATACACTAAGATGAGCCTTCATACCAGGACTGGACCAGCCAATCCAACAGAAGAAAAGATTCCCAAGAGCAGTGAAAAGAGTCAGAGACTCACCCACTTCCTCAGTTAGGGATCCCACACTATATTCAGCATAATATGCAGAGGACCTGGTGCTGTCCCATATAGGCCCTGTGCATGCCACTTCAGTCTCTGTTAACCCATGTGAGCCCTACTTAGTTGATTCGGTGAGCCACTTTATCCTGGTATCCTCCATCCCTTCTGACTCCAGCAATCTTTCTGTCCCCTCTTCCATGAGATTCCCTGAGCTCCAGACAGGGGAATCCAATGGAGAATTCTAATTTATATACTATTTGCAAAATGTCTGGCTGTCTCTACATCTGCTCCTGTCTGCTATGGGAGGAAGCCTCCCTCATGATGGCTAGACAACACACTGATCTATAAGTGTAACAGAATAACGTTAGGATACACTTCGTTGTTGTTGTTGTTGTTTTTTTTTTTTTTTTGGTTTTTCGAGACAGGGTTTCTCTGAATATCTCTGGCTGTCCTGGACTCGCTTTGTAGACCAGGCTGGCCTCGAACTCACAAAGATCCACCTGCCTCTGCCTCCCAAGTGCTGGGATTAAAGGCGTGCGCCACCACCGCCCGGCTTGCTGGACTCACTTTGTAGACCAGGCTGGCCTCGAACTCACAAAGATCCGCCTGCCTCTGCCTCCCAAGTGCTGGGATTAAAGGCGTGCGCCACCACCGCCCGGCTTTGTTGTTGTTGTTTTAAATCATTCATGTTTGGTTCTGCCCTAGATCTCTGGGTTATCCAGAGTCTGGTTTCTGGGCACCCAAACAGTGTTGAGCATGGGCTCCCTATCGTGAAGTGGGCCTCAAGTCAAATCAGACATTAGTTGGTCACTCCCACAAATTCTGTGCTACCATTGCCCCAACACAGGATCTTGCAGGCAGGATAGATTATAGGTCAAATGTTGTGTGCCTAGGTTGGTGTCCACATAAACTAAGGAATGATTTCCTAATAAAATATATTACATACTTACAAGAAATTTATTTACAAGGGCAGGAGAAATAATTACATGATTCATGAGGGTTCAAAATGCATGAGTTTCTCTCATTAGGCATAGTGTGATGACTAAATCTAGCAGTTATAGTCTATTCAGATGTAACATAGTTTTTTTAAAAAGTGTTTATATGCCTTATCCAACTGTTACTTAGTGATATTTTCACATTTGCAACTTGTCTAGAAAACAAACAATATATAGGTATTTCAACTAGTTTTAATGTCACTTTGGAAAAGCATATTAAAAATGTATTTAAAATACTATTTTCTCACATCTTTATTTTCATTGCTCATATTGACTTTTCTAGATAAAAGAAATATGCTAAAACATACTTTAAGGTTTTAAATGCCTTGTCATATTTCTTATAGGAACTTAAAGGAACTTACTTATATTGTCATAATTCTTATAGTAACTTACAACAGAAGTTGCCTACTCAACTCCACATGCACACAATAGAATACACACACACCCCATATACACATACAATAATACTACCCAAAAAAAATTTATTTCAAATATTTCTGTACTTGCTTTGTAAAAATGCCAAATCTGTCTTCTTTTATTTAAGTCATATATATTCCTGCCAGGTAATATCCACAGAAGCCTGAGATTGCCTCAGGTTTAATAGAAATAATGTCTGACTAAAATACTTGATAGCTTCAGATCAAATTTTTTGTTATTGTAAGCTACTGTTAAAAACTAGATGCCTTGCTTCATTAAGCATTTTGTTATATGAAGGTTGAATGAACATCCGTAATCCCGAATCCTAAATGCCCCCAAATCCAAAAGTAATTGGCCCCCATGATTCCACAATTAGAATGTTCCATATCTATCTTCATATAACAGCTCTCAACAAAACATCATTGCATTAAAAATACTGTGAAATTACATCTACAGTATGCACATAAGATAATGTATGAACAAATGAGTTCTATATTTGGATTTACATACCATTCTTAGAGTATCATTTTATATTCGTAGAAAGTTCCCAACTTTTAAAAAAAAATGTCTGAAACCTGAAACACTTAAGAGTCCTAGTTATTTCAGATAGCATATTTCCAAAATTGTGGTGTCTGTCATGAGAATGAGTGACATAAAACAGGTGGAGATTTGTTAGTATTCTTTTGTTATTAATATACACTGTATTTTTGGTTATTGGCCTCTCAAAAACGTAGTAAAAGTAAACATTAGAAATAAAAAAGTCTTGTACTTTTAATGTTTTGATAACATTTTTTCCATCTTGATGCTAGGTCTTCAAACATGAACTATCTTATTTACTGTCTGGAATTCTTGGTGCAGCAGTAGATTATTGGATCTTCCTTGGTATTCAGATGGGTAGAAATGTGATCCGACATATGTCTGATGACTTAGGAAGTTATATTTCCCTTTACTGTGATGGTAAGTCTGTCTTCATTATCATTTCATTTTAATAATTCATTCTAGAAATTAGTTTCAAGTTACCTTTAGGAGATCTATATTCTTTAATGTGCATTCATATGAAGTTTTCTTTGTAATAATACACAGATGTGTACATACAGAGGCAATATGAAGAGGAATTGGAAATTCTTTTTTAATACTCCCATACAGAGAGCATCTATCAACTTGTGTTGCCTAAGCATTTGTACATAGTTGAACTTGTACTACATATAAAAATTTTAAACATTACTCTTTGAGAATTTCTTTTTTTTTATTTTTTTCCTTTATTTTTTATTTTTTCAAGTTACATCTCAATCGCAGTCCCCTCCCTATTCCCCCTCCAGTCCCACCCTCCCACCCTCAACCCCCCATACTCTTCCTTTTTTTTTCTTTTAAGTTTAAGGTATATCTTATTTTCCCCTACAGTTTCCTCTTTCAGTCCAACAAATGGCTCTTTCTCTTATAATAATAGATACAATACAAAACAACAGAGGTAATTAGGCCACAGTTATGAGGGTTATATGGCTTAACCTACATTCCCAATGTCCAGTCCATATGTATTTGGTACCTGACTTTAACATTCTACTATCTAACCATCTATATGAGTTTAAAGTTCTATATCTGATTCAACATTCATACTAACTTGCAACACAATTTTAAAAGTATCTTCTTAGATCTATAACACTCTCTTGACTCCTAAACAACTCAAAATTTAATTATGAGACTCTAGCTATCTGTTCTTCAACCACTTCAGAGACCTGAGAGGGATAAATATATCTGATTTTATAGGAAGTACAGGGCCTGCAGCTTCCCAAACTAAGAAATGACATACCAGTGGCTGTCTGGACAGTTCCCATTTTGAGTCCCTACTTTTTGAGAATTTCAGTCCCACACATTCCCACTTAAATTTTCCTTTGTTGTTGTTGCATGTGTATATATGTAAATATATATGTATATGTGTGTGTGTATATATACACACATATACATATGTATTTATAAATACAGTCTGCTAACTCCAAGTCCATTTATCTGATATGTGTGTGTTCAGGCATGACCACTTGAGATTAAATCAGGGCCCATCCATGGAGAAGACTTTATTAGAAGCCATTAATTGTCTGTGTTTCTTCTAGGGGTGAGACCTTGTAAGATTTCTCCCATCCATGTTGGAATGTCAACTGGTATTCTCATTGTGCAGGTCTTGCTTAGGGAACCATACTATTAAGATTTCATGGGTGCCTGTCATATACAGAAGATAAGTAAATGTCTCATAGGAGACATTCCCAGGCCTCAGACTCTTGCAATCTTTCTGAACCCTTTCCCATGGTGTTCTCTGAGCCTCTGCTGTAGAAGTTGTGTTGTAAATGTATTGAGAATGTGCTCCCAACAGTTGATTTCTGTATTTTAAACAATTATGGGTTTCTATGAGAGTCTCTGTTTGTTGTGGAGTGGAGCTCTTTGATGAGGGATGAGAGCTACACTTATCTGTGGATAAGGGTAGGTATTTTGAATACACCTGGGAATTACACTACTAAGGAACATGAGAGTTATAGGTTTTCATCTAGGGTCCATGACCTCCACTACCACAAGTAGTTAGCTAAGTTAATAACAAGTCATGCATTCTATTCTATTAAACTTGCCTAAGGACCAGTTATGTATTTGATGGTTACCCCCTGAGATAATTAAGTGCACCATAACCTAATTTTCAATTGAGCCTCTTTGATTTTTTTTCTGTATCTACTGAGATGATCATTTGGATTTGTTGGTGGTGTTTGTGTTTTTTTGTTTTAGTTTGGTTTTGGCCAAATCTATATGTGTAATCTGTTTCATTTATTGACTTATATATGATGAATCATCCTAGCATCTCCACAATAAAGCCAGCTTGATTGTAGTAGATGATCTTTTTGATAAACATATAAAATTTTCTATTTTTTCTTTTCCTCTAGACATTCATACTTTTCCTAAGTATTTTTGATAGTTTCATAAATTGTGAATATTTAGATTACCAGGAAATAAATTTTTGTTTGTCTATATATGCATAATATACTAAAAAGGTTGTTAATAGTTCTCTAGTCCTATAACTAAAAAATTATAGCCAGTTTTTGGCAATTTACACATTTAAAATCAGTTTCTTCCACTTTAATTGTGAAGGTATTGTAACTTGTGCCTACCTTAGCAATTCAGAAGCTGAGGCAGGAGAATCATGAGGTCAAGGCACAACAGCCTGTGCTCTATAGTGAGAACTTGTGTCACAAACTAAAAAATAAAGTTAACAACAAGGACAGGAATCTTACAAGTTAAGAATTTTCAATATCCTTAACATTCCTTATCATTCAAATCTATTACAGTCTTATCTTTGTGTCTTTGATAATAATTTCCAGGTCTTTTTCTAGTATCAGTACTTAATGGTATTTTAAAATGAAATTCACAGAGCCAGAATGCTTACGATATAGCTCTTTGTATCCCTATATTTATTTGGTTTATCTCATTGATTATAAAATTTTCCTCGTGTATGAATTACTGTTGCAATTTTCTTAAAGAACCTGTTATTTTTGAGTCTAGTCCTAACAGTTATTTCTTTTATAGAAATAGAATGTAGAATACATTCTACATTCTTCCTGTTCCCATTGTTTCCTTATGTTTTAAAGTTTCTCATGAAATAAATGGAAGGAGTAGTATTATTTAAGCGGTTTCCCAACAGAACTCTTGTCAGCACTCATCTCAGGAAATGTTCTAACCAGTGACCTTACACTGTCAGGCTGCATAGACAGCTTTAGAGCAGTTAGTTGCTCCTTTCTTCCTTCCTTCTTACCTGTTGCCTTAAATTTCAAACTTCTTCAACTCCCTGATCTTTTGTGGCCCCAAGTTGAGATCTTTTTTTCTTACATACTGAATTGGCTATGGTTTGAGTTTCTGGATAAATAATTTTGTACATGTGTTCCAGTACATCTTTGTCTGTTGAAAGAAAAAAATCTTAAATCTATAGTATATCATGTTAACTCTCTTTTTAAAAATTGTGTAATAGGAATACAGGTTATAATAGCTAGATTCACAATTTATTTGATGATACCTTCTCCAAAGAGAGGTTTCTTTATACTAGTAAAGTTAGAAGATTTTTATCATATTCTTCCTTTTTCTCTTTCATTGAGCTTAAAGGGTGATTACTGTTCCTTTTTTTTTTAAGAACAGCTGTCTTTTGTTCAGTTGTTTTTTTAACATTGCTTTGCTCAAATTCAATCTTACCTTAGAGCCTTTATCATTTTTTTCCAATCATTTCTACTAGGTAGGTTAGTGGTTTCTAAAATATTGCAATTTTCTTATAATTTGCAAGATTGCCAGAGAATTTAGCTAGCAATTCCTTGTTTTCATCCAAGAAAGTATTAGCAAATATATACATATACATATGCATATACATAAAATTATTAGCAGTAGTATTAAGTCAGTATAGTTATATGTGTCGTTTCTAATGTAATAATTCCCTTTAAAAAAGTATAAGTTATACTTTAGCCAAATGCATGAAAGCATAGCCCTTGCATTAATGGAGAGCTGCATTGATGCCACTGCTTCAGTGCTTTCTTTATTCATATTCTGTATGTCTCTTCACTGCAAAGTTCAATGTTTGCTGGGCAAAGTTGCTCTCTTCCCACATGACATATTTAAACCCTGGCACTTGGAACCTGTGACTGATGACTAAATTGAGCTAAAAAATGAAACTTTAATGTCACACTTAATGCTATGGGCATGGTCATTAATTTGGTGACAGGAAACCATCTTTGTTCACCAATTTAAAACTTTAAATGAAGTTGAAATTATGCCATTGATTGAAGTGAATTTCCTTACTCTTCCAGTATGCAATATAGCTTCCTGGGCAAAGGTATTTGCTGCCAGGCTGAGTAGCCTGAGTTTCATTCTTGAGATCCACATAGTAGGAGAAAAACATAATCCAGAAGGAGCTAAATGCTAAATAAGTAGTTGTAATGGAAAATTAAATACACACACATGTAGAATTGGTTCCTTAGATTACAAATTATGGAATGGATAAATTATTCTCTTAGTTAGGATTTTATTGCTGTGAAGAGACACTATGACCGTGGCATAATCCTTACAAAGGAAAATATTTAGTTGTTGCTGGATTACAGTTTTATGGGTTTAGTCCAGTGTTGTCATGGAGGGAAACAAACATGGCAGCATGCAGGCAGATGATGGTGCTGAAGAAGGAGCTGAGGTCTTGATCTGCAGGCAGCAGAAGGAGACTGGGTGCCACACTGAGTGTATGAGCACAGGAGACCCCCAGCAGTGGGACACATCCTACAACAAGGCCACACCTCCTGATAGTGTCACTGTCTGTGGGCCAAGCAATCATACACACACAAGTCTACTGGGGGCCACTACTTCAAACCACCACAACCATTTACAGGTTTTTTTTTGGGGGGGGGGCATTTGATTTGTTTTTGGGTTTTTTTTTTGATTGGTTGGTTGGTTTTGTTTTGGTTTTTTTGGGGGGGGCGGTTGTTTGTTTGTTTTTTGAGATAGGGTTTCTTTGCGTAATAGCCCTGGCTGTCCTGGACTCGCTTTGTAGACTAGGCTGGCCTCGAACTCACAGAGATCCACCTGCCTCTGCCTCCCAAGTACTAGGAATAAAGGCATGAGCCACAATGCCCATTTAAAGTTTTTTTGACATATATTTCTAAAAATGATCCACGTTAATATCTTTGTAAGTTTTTGTTCGAGAGCTTACTTAGTGTTTAACATTTGTCAAGAGACAGGAATAAAGTAAACAGTTTAATCTTAAGAGAAGCAGCTTTTCTATATTCAAAATAAAATTGAAGTATTTATCATAAAAGTTTTAAAACAACAGAGTTTTCCATGTATTTTAGTAATGTTCTCTTTGTTCAAATCTTTGTGAAGAAGTTTGAAAACTATTGTTTTCCAGTTTCTTTTGTTGCTGCTGTTGTTATTTCTCTGTGGATATTCCTACCTGTTTTGTTTGGGTTTGTTTTGTTCATTACATTTCTTTGGATTATTCCATAGTTCACTTATTTTCTTAGTATTTTCTTTCTTTCTTTTTAATAAATAAATTTATTTATTTGTTGCTTCAGGTTACATCTCGATCATATTGTCCTCTTTCCCCCCTTCCCAGCCCCGCCCTCCCACCCTCTACCCCCTAACCCTTCCATCCCACTCCTCTGGAGTAGAGTGTCCCTACATAACAGTCCCTCGCCCCAGTTCAGAAGTCATATGAGGGCCAAGAGCCTCCTCATACACTGGAGGCCTACAAGGCAGTACCACCAGTGAAAAGTGTCTCATTGCCAGGGAGAGAAAACAAACAAACAAAAAGTCTATGTCCATGTTCCCTTTGGTGCGTTGGTTGTAGTATAGATATCCTGTACTATATAGCTAAAATCCTACTATAAGTGAATAGAGGCCATGTGCATCCTTCTGAGTCTGGGTTAGCTCACTCAGGATGAGCTTCTCTAGTTCCATCCATTTGGCTGCAAATTGCATAAGTTCATTGTTTCTGATAGCTGGGTAATATTCCATTGTGTAGATGTACCACAGTTTTTTAATCCATTCTTCAGTTGAGGGACATCTGTGTTGTTTCCAGTTTCTAGCTATTACAAATAAGGCTGCTGTGAACTCAGATGAGGAAACTTCCTTATGATTCCGTGAGGAGACATTTGAGTGTATACCCAGAAGTGGTATGGCTGGGTCCTGAGGCAAAGCTATTCCAAGATTTCTAAGATATCGCCAGACTGACCTCCATAGTGGTTGCACAAGCCTGCACTCCCACCAGCAATGGAGGAGGGTTCCCCTTTCTCCACACCCTTGCCAGCATGTGCTGTCATTTGAGCTTTTGATCTTAGCCATTCTGACAGGTGTGAGATGGAATCTCAGAGTCATCTTGAGTTGCATTTCTCTGATGATTAAGGATGTTGAGCATTTCTTAAAGTGTCTCTCGGCCTTTAGGGATTAAATGCCAAGAAACAAAATAATCCATCAAAAAATGGGGGACAGAGCTAAATAGAGAATTCACAAAGGAGGAATTTCTTTGTTTTTTCTGACTCATTAGTAAAGATGATAGATTCAGCTATTATATCGTTTTCATTTGAAGATATTGACCCACCTTCCCCATTCACATTTAGTATAATTGCTGAAGGTTGCAGTTATTTTATGAAACTGAAGGCAGTGTGTATTTCAAAAGACAGGTGTGACCCTTTCTTCTTTTCATTAGATCTCATTCCCATCAATTCCACATTAAAGCATAATACTGTTTTTTACACTTCAGACAGAATTTTTCTGCGTGTTAAGCTATCTGAAATTTGATTTTTATCCTAATTGAAATTCTTGAGAAACTAGCTTTAGCTGGGTATTAGGTTTTCCATTTATGTAAAATATCAAGGTAAACATCCCTTGCTCTTTAGACCTAAGAAACTGTAGTGAGAAAGTAACCTTACATAAAAAAGTAAATGATAACAGCCATGTTCCAACAGAACTTTGCTCATGTTCCTTTGCTGATCTTCGAGTTGAACCACTTTCTGATGGTTTTGAGTGGAAACAAAACATGTCATTTCAACAATCTCAAGGTCATACAGATGACCGTAGTTCAGTTGGTGGGTCAAAAAATAAGCAAAACCCACAAATCAGATAGGAACATGTTGGCGACTTAATGGACAGGAGGAGCAGATGGGGTGGGAGGGGACTAAGCATAAGGAGAATAATCAGAGTGCATTATGTACATACGAGAAACTGACAAGGGGCTACCAGTGGAATCATTGAGAAATGCAAAATAAAGTCAAAACTTATTTTTCATGTCAGGAGACCCTTAATAAACCTTCCTGTGTGACCTTCTTAGCTATGTCAATATACTTTCCTGATATTTTTCTAATGTTTTGTGGGGTTTTTTGATGTTTTGTTTTTTTCTAATTTTCTTTTTTTTGATCTTTCTATGATTCAGACTTTTTAAGTAATTTTTATATTTACTAATTATTTCATTCAGTATTTCCATTTCATCCACTCAACAAAATTTTATTGACATTGTAGCAGTCATTCAACTACACACATTTTATATGATGAAGAGGGTACACAAAAAATGTTCCTAGCTTTTTTTTGGAACTTTCCAGGAAGTGTTTAGAATGCTGAAGTTAGTTTTTCATAGTCGTGGAATTCAGAACCTGAGGACAAGCTGACACTTAAGAGAATCCAGAGATTATTCTAATAGAGATTGATTCTCCTTCTATTAAAGACCATTAGTTTCCAGTAGGTCTTCATCTAAGGGTAGGACTTTGTGAGATTTCCACACTGGTCTGTCATTTGCTGTAGGTCTCTCTCTCTCTCTCTCTCTCTCTCTCTCTCTCTCTCTCTCTCTCTCTCT